>JACEIK010006533.1:0-76684 GCA_018107945.1 Datura stramonium
GACCACAACTCAAGTTAATACAATGATCATCAAGATCAAGGCTCTGTTGTAATTCTCTTTTCCTAATCTCTACCTCTTCGACCAAAGAAATTAAAGAATTCAGGCACTTCGTAATGTTGACACGGCTAAGAATCATTAAAGATAAAGAGACTACAATATAAGTCATTAGTATTGGTTTTAGACTCACTTTGTGCAACCCTAACTTGTTAATCCGTCATGGTTCCCACAACCCTAGCTATAGAGGTTTTAGCCTCTCATAGTTGCAAGGTTGTGATTTCTGTTCATTGTTGAAGACATAAAACAATACTTACAAAGATGATTGAGAAAAACAATTGCTTCAATTAATCCATGGAATCTTGAATAACAAGTAGCAAGAACAGGATGAATTCAAGAAAAGGTTGATCACAAGGTTGAACCAACTCAATTCTCTCTTTCAATGATGTGAAATTGCTTACTACAATGTTTTCCTACGAAAAATCAAGTCTATTCGTCGTCCTCTCTGAAAAATAAAATATAAAAAGTATTTTTAGGGACACAAGAATACTTTTCCTAAACTAACAGGACTGCTTTCCATATCTGTAGCCGACCTCATCATGAGTCCACCTATGACTCATAGGGGCTTCTCCACAGACCGTGGCATCAACTCGTGGCTTGAAGTATTGGATGAATTTTGGCTAAGTGTTGGGCCAAGGTACGATTCGTTCCAACATCCTAGGACTCGTACATTGTACCTGTGGCTCGATCCTGATATTTTGAACTTTGTCTGAACTTCACCATGACCGGTATGGTATGACTTGTACCTTCATCTCATGGGTCATAGGGTACTCTCGTATTGAGAATCAGCCTCCTATGCAATTCTTCTGGATTTCATCACGACTGACTTACCACGACTCGTACCACCATGGTACAATCCGTGACAAGGCTCAGGGGATCAGTCTTCAAGGTTAAACTTTCAGCTTCTCATCAAGGCCCTCAGTACGACTCGTAGGTACATCCTACGGATCATACTGTGGACTGCACTTTTTTCCCTTTTTTGCACACTTTTAGATTCCTTTTACAATTTATTGTTCCAACAGCCATTTATCCTGAAATCAAAGGAAAAATGCCTCATATCCACATAAATACACCTATGTCCATGCTATTTTCTTAGTTTTGAGCATCAATAGTGCTGTAAATCCACAACACATCACCTCTTCATCATAGGTGTGGCGCGCCTCACACCCATGATAAAGACTCTACCTAACGCGTCTTCCATACTCCCTAGGACACATCTGAACCTATTGCTCTAATACCATGTTTTTCCCGATCCGAGAGTACACCCGGATTGTAGACACGAGACAAGGAGCACCGAGAGACCCCAAGTCAACCCATGGCATGAGCGTATACTAATTCATTCACATAAGGCGGAAGACTTAACTTAAAAATCATGAATTTAAATGAAAACATTACATGAAATATATAAGAAACAGGAATACATAATCCGAGCATAAAGAGGTGAATACTACAATTTAAGTCTGAAAGCCTCTAATCATAATAGACGGGTTGAAGGGACAATACCCCAACTAACCCCAACATTCTAAAACAAAAGATAAACAAGGTCCGAACATGAATCCCTCGAATCATGAGGACTCACCACTGAGAGCTGAGAGCAGAACTGAGAGCAAGCTAGGAATGATACTGAACCTGCGAACCGGATCCTGAAAACATGTGGGTCAGTACTTTGAAGGTACTGAGTATGTAAGGTATGCAAAAGAATACTTAAAAACATAACCGTTATAGGAGTGGGGACATCATGATCATAAAACTAAAATCGTAAGTATATCGTAAGGCTCCAGATTTTCAAAATATTCGTAAACCTGTCATAGTTGTATCCTGTGAGAAAACATTTCATAAAATATAACTTGAGACAAAAGGACATAATCATACATGCATTAAAACCATGAGAAACAATGGGAGATTTCTACAACAGACATACCCCATTGAGCAAACATGGAGCCCTACCTGTAAACCTAGTCGGGAGGTCGTTCATACCTTTCCAAGGGTATGAACCATGAAAGGCGTGATATCACTCATGAAGGCCCCGTAAGGCATAGGGATAGTCACTGAGGAGGTCCCAAGCATAATCTATGGTGGCATGTAGTTCTAAGATTCGGGGCATAACCTAGGCCCCGAACCTACTCGGTGTTAAGTACTACTCCCAAAACATGCAATGTGCTCATAGAAATTCATACATTACATGCATGGATAGTTAAATCATTAGAATCATATCATGCTTTAGAATTCTTAATACTAGCCATGGAATTGGGCCCATGAATCAGCCAAAATCATAGTTCATAAATCATAAGCGACATGTGGGCATTACCCATAGTTTCAATAATACATGAAATTCTTAAATGTATAGGGAACATGATCATAATAACATGAGTAGTTGAAGACTTGAATACATTCTTAGAATTTAAGAAAAAAATTCGTATTATGCTTGCGGAAACATCATGACCGTGAACTTTGCAAAACAATTCCTCATAATTGGGTATCTAAACTTTTGGGGGTTAAATCATAAAAATATAGAATAATCAAGTAAAAATAGCCCAAATAACTCGACATTCATAAGTTAGGCATACTACAACAAGCTCATTTTGAATTTTAAGGAATCATGCAATTTGATAAAGACCCATAAAGTTTTGGGTAACTTCAACCTTACAATTAGGAAGAAATTGGGCATGGGTAGGGACTAAACTACCCATTAAAAACCCCACATACCTGGAATTATGTGATTCTTAACTTCCTTTAAAAACCCTAGGTGGAAACTTGAAAAATTTAAGAACCCTTAAATCTCCTCCTACTCTCTTCTCTAGTTCTTTCAAATGCCAAATGAGACTTCGCATGAGTTTTTCCTCCATAAAAGACCCTGTCCCGACCTCAGAATGACGTGGTTTAGGGTCCAAAACATAGAAAAGTCGAATTTCCCTTAATGAGATTTCCTGAAAAATAGATCTAGCCCCAACCATGACTCGTACCACGAGTCGTACCACGAAGTCATGGCTCGTGCCACGAAGTCATGACTCGTGGTCACCTCACCATTTTTTAAATCTTCTGAATCTAGCCACGACTCGTAGTGCTATCCTACGGGTCGTACTGTTAGTCGTGGTACCATCCACACTTACCCAATTACGACTGAACCACGACTCGTCATCATGACTCGTTACTACATCCTACGAATCGTACCATGACTCGTGATGACTCACTCTGGCACCATTGAGAATTTTACCACGACTCCTAACCACAAGTCGTACCTATGCATCACGATTCATAGAACCACCCATAATATGACCTCAGGCTCCCGAATTCATAACCACTCGATTCACAAGTCGTAGGTCCTCACCACAATTCGTACCTCGAGTCGTATTGGTGCAAAATTCTAGGTTTTCTGCATTTTTCAACTTCAACTCTCGGGTCTATTCTTAGGCATTTCTGGGGTATTGTAGTGTCCATGAGAAGACAAGATCCCACTATCTTCCCTATCAATCTTCTTTAAGAAAATTCTAGACTCAGTGCAAGGATGAAACCCCATCGCTTCTTGGCAGCAGTTTGGCTCCCAGGTAGGTTATGGCTTACCGTTAGACTTTAATTAGTGAAACGTATACATGTGTACTATTGATGTACAATTGATGAGAGTAGCGGGATCATATAAAGATCTTATGAAGTGAAGGTAGGTATGCATAATAACATAGCTACAAAATTTGAGAATTAATCCTAAGTAAGAGGATTTGTGGGAAAGTGAAACCTAGTTGATATATGTTTGAAGTATGTTCTTTATAGTGTATTCTTAATGATGTTTCTTGATGGTATGATCTTGATTGTATATTTTGAAGGTATAATCTTGTTGGTATACCCTTGAGTGTATATTTATAATATATGAATAAAAAGGAGAAGTGAGGCAATTGGACCTAGTTTTCATTTATAAAAATTGATGTCATAATTTATTTTAGGATGAGGATGAAAAACACATAATATAATCTAATTTTCTTGAAAAGAACCTGAGGAAAGGAAAGAACGGATAATGGTGAGAACCCGTAGTTAGCAAGTTTGAGTGATTAAGTCTAGGTGGCGATTGATTAATGGTTGTGCGTTAACAAATTGCCTTAATGAATAAGCATGAAAATGGAGTGATAATCGGTCCTGAGTGTTTTATTTGAAATGAGAACATGTAGGAACAATGTGACGACTAATATTAAAGAACTCGATTATGTGCTAGACCTTTATGAGAGTTTATTGAGAAAGTTGAACGAATAAATTGTGAAAGTTATTTTGTGTATTTAATTGGTGGCTATAGGTGATATGAGACTTGACCACTTAATAAATAACTAGAAATATAGTAGGTTACGGTTATAAGAAGTTGGATTTTATTTGATGATTCATACGTGTTATGAATTGTTGAATATGATTAATGGGTTTGCAGACACTGATTGTGCTAGAATTTGATGATATAGTTAAATTCTATGAATGAGCTCTGAGATGAATAAATGGTAATTTTTGTTGAGAATTAAAGTGAAATTGTGTTAATCAATATGTACTTATGAACTTTCATACGCGTTAATTAAATTGATGAATACGAGGTAAAAAGGGGGGATTATATATCCTTGTCTCGAGATGAGTGTCTCTTGTCCGAGGTGAGCATCCGGATGAGCAGGAGTGTGATTGATTACGCATATAAATACATACTTAGAGATGAGTGCCTCGTGTTCAAGGTGAGTATTCGACCAAGCTGTTATGACATGAGTGACTCGTGTCTGAGGTGATTATTTAGATGATCAAGTGAGTGGGAGCGGGTGCCAAGCTGGTATAGTACATAGATTTCTAGAGTCCCCTGCAAGTCATGACTGGAAAGGCATAAATAAGATCCTCTAGCATATGTGTACAGATATACAAATATATTCTCTCTGTGTGTATATATAGGTATGTTATGATATATATATACAGTTGTGTGACAATGATCAGTATAGATATGTTACTATATACACTTGGTTGTGTGATGGATATCAATGATAGGTATGATACGATGTGTACATAGAGATTCTACTATGGTGTGTACAAACATCCAATAATAAGAGATTGATGAGATAGGTCCATTTACCTGTGTGTTCTATGTGTACATGGATTTGCTGCATAGTTGTGTTTTACTTATATTGTAAGCCTTGATGTTTGATGAGTTTATTTGTTGAAGAATTAAAATTGCAATTTAAATTACTACTGAACGTGTTTTATGTGTTGTTACTGGGTTGATCCTTATTGTAGGGGTGGTATTGTTAAAAAAGGAAGTATAATGAATAATTATGCTATAGTGTCAAGTTGGGAAATTGATATTTAAATCAAGTTTAGTTTTCTACAGTTTTGAAAGATCTTAAACCATGTATAATTAATGAAGTATTAAGAAGTAAAGGTTATCAGCAAAATCAAGAAACTGCCTAGAGTAGTACTACTGTAGCATTGGAATTCCCGCCGCAGTGAGACCGCAACAATGGTCAAGTACCACTGCAACAAGGCCTAAACAGTATGCAAGCCAGCCATTGTGGCTAATATTGGGTAAGGGAGCATACGTGTAATATCAAATGACATGGATAAATAGAGGGAATCTAATTGGATTTATAATATATTGAGTTGTTTTTTATAACTGATGAATTGATTGCATTTTAATTTTATGTTGTTGGCATGAAATAATTTTAGTTAGTAAATGATGCCTACTGGTACATGTGGTGTACTGATACTACTCTTGCTACAGGTGTAGGTTGTGATAGGTTTGAAGTCTTTATGGTCAAGATGGTGATATTCAACATCAACTTATGCATTCGTCGGTGAAGTTGTGTCTTTTAGTTGATATTATTATTAGAGCTCTTGTACCTATCTAGATTATACCTGTTATAACCCGAAATCCAAGGATCAGACACGGGAGTTGAAGCGGAGAAAAACTGAAATTATACACCAGGTCACAAAACGGGTCATTAGGTGACCCGTGAGGAGGGACAATGAATCATGAGGTGACTCGTGGTCAACGGGAAGTGAATGAAGTTTTGAATGGTCACCACAGGCATGAACAAGAGTAGTGGTCAGGCCACATGACTCGTGGAGTCACCCGTGGTCTGGACTGGAAATGTTGCAAGGATAGTTGGGCAGTTAGGCCACGGATGGTGACCACGAGTCATGGTCACTTAACACGATTTGTGGTGTCCTCCATGGTGTCCCATGGTGATTTTTGGCAGTGTACCTCACGACTCAAGGCTACGAGTCATGGGCCCTGGTGACGAGTCATCCAGTCCCTCGTGGGGACTAGCATTCAGCAAAATTCTGCGATTTAAGTAAGGGCTTTTCCGTAGTTCCTAAATCCTAGGGTCCTAAACTATGTCATTTTAACCTCAGAAAGGTGGGTTTAATAGGGGAAAGACTAGCCTACGTGTTCGTTCATGCGTGCAAAGGAGTAGAAGGGTGATAAAGGGGTGATCAAGGTGATTTCAAGGCTTGCTTCCTCAATTTCCTCTTGGGCAATCAAGGGAGAGTAGAGATTTAAACTCTAAATCAGCTATGTAGGGTTTGAATGGGTGGTTTAATGCATACCCATGCCTAATTCTCCCTAATCTATGAATTCTACAATTCAATTCTTATGGGTTTTAACCCAATGCATGAATCCTAAAGAAATCGATAGGGGTATGCCACTAGTATGTCTAAACGGATGGGTTTCAAATAATGAGTTGATTTTATATTGTTTTAAATCATTATTTTGTTTACTAGTTCTTTAAACATAAGGTGCCCAATTATGAGAAATCCATTAGAGTTCATGACTATGATGATTTTACAAGTATGATGTGAATTTTCGATTTAGAAGCATGTTTTCAATTACCCATGTTTTTATGATCATGATTTCCATAAAATTGAGTATTTCAAGTATGTTTAAATATCGGGCAGTGCCCCATGTCAAGCATGATTCATGATTTATGTCTTTGGCCGACTCATGGGCCCAATTTCATGGCTAGTTGAAGAACCTTCAAGCATATTTATGATTATCATCATTTAACTAGCTCATGTATGTAATGTATGTTACTTTATGAGCAAGTTGCATATTTTGGGAGTAGTATTAAACACTGAGTAGGTTCGGGGCCTAGATTTGGCCCCGAATCTCAAAACTACATGCCACCGCAGGTCATGTTTGGGTCCTCCCTTGAGAGTTTCCCCTTTTCCCTAATGGGCCTTTTATGAGTGATAACAATCCTTTCATGGTTATACCCTTGGCAAGGTACGAACGACCTTCTTACTAGGTTTGCAGGTCGGGCTCCGTGTGTGCTTATATGGGATATGTCTGTTATAAGAATCTCTATTGTTCCTCATAGTTTATGCATGTATGAATAGGTTCTTTGGCTCAAGTCATGTCTATTAAATGCTTTTCTCTCATGTTTATGATTATGACAAGTTATGAATGTTTGGAAAACCTTGAGCCTTACGTTTATTTTATGATTCTAGCATTATGATCATGTTGTCCTACTCCTATGAACTTTATGTATTTTAAATGTTCGTTTTACTTACTCTACAGAATGTACCGACCCGCATACTTTCTATGCTATATCGTCTCATGATACAGGACCTGGCTCTCAGGCTCATCCTCCTCAGTAGTCCATTCAGAGCTAGCTATCAGCCTTTTTGGCCAGTCCTCATATTCCGAGGGCCATATGTTCAGACTTGATATTTCTTTCATTTTTCAGTCTTGTAGGGTTTGTTGGGGGTGTTGTCCCATCAACCCATTGGTTATGACTAGAGGCTTTCAGACTATATGTAGTACTTAGCAATCAGTGTGGATTATGTATCATCTTTATTTCTATCCTATGTCATGATTTCATTTCCATTAGGTTATTATGTTAAGTCTTCCACTTTACTTGAATGAATTAGATGTATGCTCATGCCATGGGTCGACTTGGAGCCTTTCAGGGTTCCTTGTCTCGTGTGTATGATCCCGGTCTTCTCTCGGGTTGTGTCAAACTTGGTATCAGAGCCATAAGTTTGAAGTTTCCTAGGGTGTCAGAATGCCGCGTTAAGTAATGTTTTTTCATGGGTTTGAAGCACGCCACACTTATGATGAAGAGGCTACTAGACATTTAGGAAATGTCCCCTTCTTTCATGATCTACATCATGCGATGAAAAGTCTTTCTATCCTTCTAATTCGTGTTATTCACGTTTCTAGAATCATGCCTCCACGTCGAGTGAACGTCAAAAGAAATGTCAATGGCAATGACCATGAGGGTTCCAATGGTGACAGGCATCAGCCAGCCCTGCCCGTTAACGAGGAGCACGTACCAGAGCCAGCTGCCCACGCTGAGTTTAGGGCATCGATTCAAATGCTGGCACAGGACATGGTTGCCAAGGTTCATTACCAGACAATGGCACATTACCCTCAGAATGGGAATGCGGCAGCAGCTAGGGTGAGGGATTTCTTAAGGTTGAACCCTTCTGAGTTCACGGGATCGAAGGTGGACGATGATCCACATTAGTTCATTGAGGAGATCTTGAAGGTCACCCAGGTTATGGGGGTGGCAAATGGTGAGTGTGTTGACATGGCGTCCTATCAGCTAAAGGGGGTCACTCATGTCTGGTACAAATAATGGAAAGACAGCAAGGCAGCAAGAGAGTGCCCTACCAATTGGGATGAGTTCCACATGGCCTTCCTTGATCGGCTTTTCCCACGGGAGATGAGAGAGTTGAAGGCAGCTATGTTCATGAATCTTAAGTAGGGAAAGATGATAGTACTGGAGTATTCACTTAAGTTCACTCGCTTGTTAAAATACGCCCCAGAATTAGTGGTTGACCAGAGAGCGCGAGTGAGTAGGTTCTTGCACGGGGTGGCCGAGTATCTAGACAAAGATTGTAGGACTGCTATGCTTTACCAGGACATGGATTACCCCTGAATACTCTTATATGCCCAACAAATGGAGGCAACTCACATAAGAGAGAGAGAGAGAGGCCAGGAGGGCCAAGACTGACAGCTATAGATTTTCTCAGCCAAGGTCAGGAGGTGGGCATCACCAGCAGTCTCAACACAGGTCTATTGCACCAGCACCATCATCAGCTAGTACCCCATCTAGACCACGAGATGATTAGAGGAGCGGGGCTTCAGGTTCGAGGGGTTAGCATAGCATGAGGACAGAGCGTACCTTTCTAGCCTATGCAAGTTGTGGCAAGAATCACCCAGGGAGGTGTTTAGTGGGCTCAGATACTTGTTTCGGGTGTGGCAAACCTGGACATAGACTCAGGGATTGTCCTTCATCCAGGTCAGGGGATGGTGGAGCCCGTACCCTAGCCGCTAGCTCAGCATCTCCAGTGGAAAATCCTTCTCAGCAGGGTGCTTTGACTAGTTCAGCTGGCGGCCAGTGCCAGAACAGGTTTTATGCACTTGCCTCTCGACAGGAGCAGGAGACTTTCGCCGATGTGGTTACGAGTATATTGCAAGTCTTGCATATTGATGCTTATGGCTTGTTAGATCCAAGAGCTACCTTATCTTTTATGACACCTTGTATTGCTAGTAGCTTTGGAGTTAGCCCTGAAATTCTGTTAGAACCATTCTCAGTTTCTACTCAGGTTGGTGATTCAGTTGTAGCTAGGCGGGTGTATAAAGGTTTTTCCGTCACAGTATTGCATAAGGTCACCTCCACAGACTTAGTAGAGTTATAAATGACTGACTTTGACATCATTCTGGGCATGGATTCTTCGTTTTCATGTTATGCTTTTGTTAATTGTAGAACCTGTGTGGTGGAGTTTCATTTTTTGGGTGAGTCAGCCTTAGAATGGAAGGATAGTTCAGTCATGTCTGTAGGTTGCTTTATCTTCTATCTCAAGGCCAGAAAAATG
The DNA here is from genome assembly GCA_018107945.1 of Datura stramonium. NCBI lineage: Eukaryota > Viridiplantae > Streptophyta > Magnoliopsida > Solanales > Solanaceae > Datura > Datura stramonium. The sequence goes on from JACEIK010006533.1 coordinate 9,886, forward strand.
ATTTCTAAGGGTTGTATTTACCATCTAGTTAGGGTTAAGGATGCTACATTCGAGACCCCGACCATTCAGTCAGTCCTCGTGGTATATGAGTATCCTAAGGTATTTCCAGACAATCTACCAGGTGTTCCTCCCGAGAGGGAGATTGATTTATGGATTGACCTCCTACCCAACACTTAGTCCATATTTATTCCTCCTTATCGAATTACTCTAGCCGAGCTAAAGGAGTTAAAGGAACAGTTGAAGGACTTGTTAGATAAGGGTTTCATTAGACCAAGTACGTCTCCATGGGGTGCACAAGTCCTATTCCTCCGGAAGAAAGATGGTTCTCTCCGAATGTGTATTGATTATAGACAGTTGAACAAGGTCACCGTCAAGAATAGATACCCTTTACCCATGATTTATGACTTATTTGATCATCTTCAGGTTGCCAATTATTTCTCCAAGATAGATCTCAGGTCTGGGGATCACCAGCTCAGTGTTCGGGATAGTGACATCCTGAAAACCGCTTTCAAGACTCGGTATGGTCACTACGAATTTGTTGTTATGTATTTTGGACTTACCAATGCCCCTGTAGCTTTTATGGATCTAATGAACAGTGTATCCAAAGCATATTTGGATATGTTCATGATCGTGTTCATTAATGACATCTTGATATACTCTCGGAGCGAGGAGGAGCATGCCGCTCATTTGAGAGTAGTACTTCAAACTCTCAAGGATCGCCAGCTATATGCCAAATTCAACAAGTGCGAGTTTTGGTTGGATTCAGTAGCGTTCTTGGGTCACGTGGTTCCAAGTGAAGGTATAAAAGTGGATTCTCAGAAAATAGAGGCGGTGAAGAATTGGCCCAGACCAGTGAACCCTTCAGATATAAGAAGCTCTTTGGGCTTAGCGAGTTACTATCGGAGATTTGTTGAGGGCTTCTCATGTATTGCAGCACCTTTGACCAAATTGACCCAAAAGAAGGTAAAATTCCAGTGGTCGGATACATGTGAGAAGATCTTCTAAGAATTAATGACTCGACTCACTTCAGCACCAGTATTGACCCTACCCGAGGGTACTGATGGATTCATAGTGTATTATGATGCTTTAAGGGCCGAACTTGGGTGTGTGTTGATGCAGCATGGGAACGTTATAGCATATGCCTCTAGAAAGCTGAAAGTTCATGAGAAGAATTATTCGACCCATGATCTTGAATTGGCAGAGTGGTATTCTCCTTGAAGATATGGAGATATTATTTGAATGGGTTCCACGTGGATGTATACACGGACCACAAGAGCTTGCAATATGTGTTCACGCAGAAAGATCTCAATCTTCGACAAAGAAGGTGGTTGGAGCTACTTAAGGACTATGATATGAGCATCCTTTACCACCTGGTTAAGGACAATGTGGTAGCGGATGCACTTACTAGACTAACCATGGAGAGTGTGTCTCATGTGGATGAAGGGAAGAAAGATCTTGTGAAGGAGGTGCATCGACTCGCAAGGTTGGGAGTTAGATTGGTTGACTCGACCCATGGCAGTGTTGTTGTTCAGAATGTATCAGAATCGTCTTTGGTGACTGATGTGAAAGCTAGACAAGATGAGGATCCGATATTGGTAAAGTTGAAAGAAGCCATTCAGAATCAGAAGGTAGAGGTCTTCTCCAAAGGGGAAGATGGTGTTCTTCGGTACCAGGGTCGCTTATGTGTTCCAGAAGTGGATAATATGAGGAGCCGGATGTTGCATGAGGCTCATGGATCCAAGTATTCTATCCATCCGGGTGCCACCAAGATGTACCATAACTTGCGGGAAATCTATTGGTGGAATGGCGTGAAGAGGGATATTGAAGAATTCATAGCCAAGTGCCCGAACTGTCAGCAAGTAAAGGTTGAGCATCAGAAACTGGAAGGTGTACTTCAGGACACTAGCATTCCTATTTGGAAGTGGGAAGAAATCAACATGGACTTCATAATGGGTTTGCCCTGCACTCGTAGACAGTATGACTCCATTTGGATTGTGGTGGATAGGTTGACCAAGGCTGCTCATTTTCTACTGGTCAAAACTACCGATTCAGCGGAGGATTATGCCAAGTTATACATTCGGGAGTTAGTTTGGTTGCATGGAGTGCCCTTGTCCATCATATTAGATAGAGGTACTCAGTTTACCTCTCAGTTATGGAGATCTTTCCAAGAGGGACTTGATACTCAAGTCAAGCTTAGCACAATGTTCCATCCGCAAATAGATGGTTAGGCAGAACGGACTATTTAGACTCTTAAGGACATGTTGAGAGCCTGCGTTATCGATTTCAAGGGTAGTTGGGATGATCACTTGCCACCATTCCAGTATCTAGATGGCTCCGTTTGAGGCCCTCTATTGGCGGAGATATAGGTCTCCCATTGGTTGGTTTGAAGTCGGTGAGGCTACGTTGATAGGTCCGGATTCAGTTCATAAGGCCATGGAGAAAGTTTAGTTGATAAGGAAAAGGCTGAAAATGGCTCAAAGTCGGCAAAATTCCTATGCGGATGTGAGAAGAAGAGAGCTTGAGTTCGAAGTCGATTATTGAGTGTTTTTGAAGGTATCTCCCATGAAAGGAGTGATGAGATTTATAAAGAAAGGGAAACTCAATCCCCGCTATATTAGCCCATACCAGATTATGAGGCGTGTGGGTAAAGTGGCTTATGAGTTAGAGTTACCTTCAGAATTAGCTTCAGCTCATCCCGTCTTTCATGTATCACTCTTGAAAAAGTGCTTGGCTGATCCAGCTTTAGTTGTTCCGGTGGAAAGTGTGGGTTTGAGAGACAGCCTCAGCTATAAGGAAATTCCGGTTGAGATATTGGATTGCCAGGTTCGGAGGCTAAGGAATAAAGAAGTAGCTTCAATAAAGGTGTTATGGAGAAATAAGCATGTTGAGGGAGCTACGTGGGAAGCCGAAGTGGATATGATGGCTAAATACCATCACATGTTCCCTACCGGCTCAGTTTCAGTTTTAGGTATCAGTTCTTTCCTTAATACTCTAAATAGCTTCAATGTTCAGTTCACGTGCGCAAGTTTTTTTATGTTATGGTAAATGTATGTGATGTGTGAATTCAGTTAAGCTATGTAGTTCTTTTAGGAGGTAGTCCTTCCGTCAATTTTCAGCTTAAATGATCAATATTTTCATATAATGATTGCATGTTTCTATTTTTTTTCTATGTGTTTCTAACATTCGAGGATGAATGTTCCTAAGGGGGAGATATTTTTATACCCCGGAAACCCAAGGATCAGACACGGGAGTTGAAGTGGAGAAACATTGAAATTCTGCACCAGGTCACAGAACGGGTCGTTAGGTGAACCGTGAGGAGGGACCATGAGTCATGAGGTAAATCGTGGTCAAGGGGAAGTGAATGAAGTTTTGAAGGGTCATCACGGGCATGACAACGAGTCGTGGTCAGGCCACACGACTCATGGAGCCACCCGTGGTCTGGATTGGAAATGTTGCAAGGATAGTTGGACAGTGTAGGCCACGGATGGTGACCACGTGTCGTGGTCACTCACCATGATTTTTGGTCACTCACCATAATTCGTGGTGTCCTCCGTGGGGTCCCATGGTGATTTTTGGCAGTGTACCTCACGACTCAAGGCCACGAGTCGTGGGCCCTGGTGACGAGTCGTCCAGTCCCTCATGGGGATTGGCAGTCAGCAAAATTTTGTGATTTAAGTAAAGGATTTTCCATAATTCCTAAGTCCTAGGGTCCTAAACTACGTCTTTTTAACCTCAGAAAGGTGGGTTTAAGAGGGGAAAGACTAGCCTAAGTGTTCATTCATGCATGCAAAGGAGTAGAAGGGTGATAGAGTGGTGATCAAGGTGATTTCAAGGCCTGCTTCCTCAATTTCCTCTTGGGCAATCAAGGGAGTGTAGAGATTTAACTCAAAATCAGGTACGTAGGGTTTGAATGAGTGGTTTAATCCACACCCATGCCCAATTCTCCCTAATTTATGAATTCTACAATTCAATTCTTATGGGGTTTTAACCCAATCCATGAATCCTTAAGAAATCGATATGGGTATGTTACTAGTATGTATAAATTGATGGGTTTCGAATAATGGGCTGATTTTATATTGTTTTAAAACATTATTTTGTATACTAGTATTTTAAACTTAAGGTGCCCAATTATGAGAAATCCATGAGAGTTCATGGTAATGATGATTTTACAAGTATGATGTGAATTTTCGATTTAGAAGCATGTTTTCAATTATGCATGATTTTATGATCATGATTTCAATCAAATTGAGTATTTTAGGTATGTTTAAATATCAGGCAATGCCCACATGTCAAGCATGATTCATGATTTATGACTTTGGCCGACTCACGGGCCCGATATCATGGCTAGTTCACGAACCTTCAAGCATGTTTATGATTATCATGATTTAACTAGACCATGTATGTCGTGTATGTTACTTTATGAGCACGTTGCATATTTTGGGAGTAGTATTTAACACTGAGTAGGTTCAGGGCCGAGGTTTGGCCCCGAATCTCAAAACTACATGCCACCGCAGGTCATGTTTGGGACCTCCCTTGAGACTATCCCATTTTTCCCTAATGGTCCTTTCATGAGAGATATCAATACTTTCATGGTTATACCCTTGGCAAGGTACGAACAACCTCCTTACTAGGTTTACAGGTCGGGCTCCATGTTGCTTATATGGGATATGTCTGTTATAATAATCTCTATTGTTCCTCATAGTTTATGCATGCATGAATATGTTCTTTGGCTCAAGTCATGTCTATTAAATTCTTTTTCTCATGTTTATGATTACGACAAGTTATGAATGTTTTGAAAACCTTGAGCCTTACGTTTATTTTATGATTTCAGCATTATGATCCTGTTGTTCTACTCCTATGAACTTTATGTATTTTAAATGTTCGGTTTACTTACTATGCATACTCGGTACATTCCACGTACTGACCCGCATACTTTCTATGTTGCATCGTCTATGATACAGCACTCAGCTGTCAGGCTCATCCTCCTCAATAGTCCATTCAGAGCTAGCTGTCAGCCTTTTTGGTGAGTCCTCATGTTTCGAGGTCCATATGTTCAGACTTGGTGTTTCTTTTAGTTTTCAGTCTTGTAGGGTTATTTGGGGGTGCTTTCCTATCAACCCGTTGGTTATGACTAGAGGTTTTCAGACTATATGTAGTACTCAGCTGTCATGTGTGGATTATGTATCGTCTTTCTTTTTATCTTCATGTGTGGATTATGTATCGTCTTTCTTTTTATCTTATGTCATTATTTTATTTCCGTTATGTTATTATGTTAAGTCTTCTGCTTTACTTGAATGAATTCGATGTATCCTCATGCCATGGGCCGACTTGGAGCCGTTTAGGGTTCCTTGTCCCGTGTTTACGATCCGGTTCTACTCTCGGGTCGTGACAATATCCTTGGGTGTAGTTAGTTTTTGGGAATCATTTCGAGATTTATTCATTGTATCACCATATTGGTTTTATTGATGAGAAACTATTAGATTTTTCAGTATGTCTATTTACAGTAATAAAATGATGTTTTCGAATGGAGTTCTCCTGTCAAGCTAGAGTTGAGTAGGTTCAAGCACGATCCACCTAATTAGGTCGTGACAAGTTGGTATCAGGACATCAAAGTTGTCTATCTCACAAGTATAAGAGCAATGTAAGTAGAGTTTTGTAGATTGGTGTATAGACGTCCACATCTAGTCTTCGGAAAGCTACAAGGCATCTAAAAAGTTTCACTTTATTTCTTTCTTATCATGCAGTAGGAATGTAATATTCGCCTGGGTTAAGTCCAATTAGTATCTCAACATCCTTAATTGGTATCTATAAGATTCCATTTGGTATCTGATGGTGTAGGTTTTAATGAAGTGTGAACTGTTAGTGGTAAAACTGAGGGTGAATGGGGAACAATGTTGATTGGGGGAGCTAATATTCCGTGGGGTTTTGCTTAGCGAGTTTTCTACAGCAAGAAGTGAACCGCCATAGCGGGTCCCCCATAGCAAAAATGTGATCGCTGCAGCAGACGACTACTAGGCAGAATCCAATCCCTAATTTGGAAAAGTTTTTAGATTATTCCAAATTTGTGAAACAAGTATGTATATATATGAGAACTGCTAGTTATATAGAGAATAGGGCCAAAAACAAGACCATTGTTATTTGGATGCTAAACAAGGCACCGATACATCTCAAAATAGAAAAACAGGAGATAGTAAATAATATCCAACAACAAGCAAGAAAAGGAAATTGTTTAACAAGCCCCAAATGGGGGCAACCAATCAATAATCTAAGCGGGATCGGAGGGAAGGGAGGTACACTATAACTGTGCCTGGCTAGAGGCCATATTGCTGTCGCTGCTCGGATCATCAGCCTCATCATCTTCGAATCCACTGAGGAAGGAGAACTACTGGATGTCCTCTTTGGCCACCTGTGGCATCTTAGAGCCAGGGGAAAGGGTCTTCAGGATCTTCTTTATTCCATTCCACATGCGGATGAATAGTTTTTCTTGAAAATATCACTTTCTCTTCTCTCTCTCTAAGTCTACCCGCGGTTCAACATAGACCTGAGCTAAGGAGGCAATCTTCCTCTACAGCCTCTCAGGATCCACAATAGCCGCACTAGATAGCCTATTACCTGGGGGAGGTCTAGGAAACCCTCCCAGTAGCTCTCTCACAGTGGCTATCTCCGTCTCTATCTACGAAGGCTTCTTATTCCACAACAACAAAAGCACTTTTTCACTCTTTCACATACTACGGGATTTCACTTGGAAAAGAAAATTTTCCATACTAATGGATTCATGTCGACCCTACTTCCTCTCGAACTCCCACTGCCCTCCTTATCAGAGGTAGCCCTTCTCTTTTTCCTTCCCTTCCCTGGTGCACCTTTCACCCTTAAAGGGTTGAAGGGCATGTCACATTCCATGATGTTATCCCTCTCCTCCTTGTGCACCCCGTCCTGCTGACAGAGCATAGTGATAAGGGATGGGAATGGTAGGCCAGTAATGCTCTTGGCTAAGAAATATCTCATCCTCCACCTATGCTCCCACATTGACCGATACCCAGCTCAGAATGCATCCATCACTAGAGTTCGAGGATAAGTCACATTGCTGACATTGGTGGATAGTGGATCCGCTAGGACACCAGGTTCATTGACTTCTATGCCTCAGTAGTAAAATGAGTTCCTCTGATGCCTGTGCGCATAATATCTCAATGGGATGAAGCCCTCTTCTTCTCCATTACCAAGGTATTCGCGAGCCACTTTCCGTTGTTCTCTACATCCTTGGCCTTCATATTGGTACCAGAAGGATTCAACAAGCCTAATGCCGCATTGATGGAAGCAACACTAATGCTGATCTGCATTCCCCGGACATAAGCCACCGGGTCCAAACGGGATCAGGCCACGATGGTGAGATTAGCCTAGAATTCTTTCACCTAGTTCTCATTGGCCTTGAACGACTCCTCGAAAAAGGGACCGCATCCCATCTCCTAGAGCCAAGCATAGAACTCCGACACTTTTTCTGCCACATCTTACATAACAAAGCCCCATTCGTGCAATAGGCCCTTAACGACCTGCTCGTTTTGCCATAACTGACACTGGTCATTCACGAATCTGATGCAGTTGGAAGTTTTGCTGCTATTAGACATAGTTATCATAGAGTCTTGTGGAAAAGCAAATGAGTTAGACGATCACTCAATAGAAAGTGTAATACCCCGTACATCTACATTAACGTACAACTAGTCAAATAACGGCAAATAGGTGTGAAATTTAACACCCAAAATTTTGAACCCTTGAAACTAATATATATTATTTTGAAATGATATATATACTCTCTTTTCAGTTAGACTTCTTAATAAGAATTTTAGAAGCGTGATGTCAGATAGTTATTATTATTTCTATATTTTCATTTTCAAAAATATACAAAGTAAAGATAGTTTGTATGAGTTGATTAATTATTATAGTAATAGTTAGATAAGATATAAATAGAGCTATAGTAGTCAGAAGAAGTTAATTATTTTATTTTTTTTTTGGTTAATTTTTTATTGTACATTATTTATTGTAATGTTACTTATATATCGATCATTTATATCTAGATTTTCTTCCACCGCCAGCCCACATCTATTTGGATATAATTTTACAGTATTATATTAGCATTCCTTAATGGTTAAGTAAATTAAATTATTAATTTAGTTGTTAGAATGAATTAGATAATCCACCATCAAAGTCGTATCTATCCATATAAGCTCCTCTTCGAGATATCCCGAAGTAATTAAATTAGTTCCAAGCTCCAAGACTTTCTTCAACAATGTGATAAGTTCTCTCATATTCCTTATAATTGGATAATATTAAATCTATTAGTATTAGGGTATGTTTAGGTATAACTAGTTCTTTGGAATTTTTTTTTAGATATTATGGGATTAAAGAATAATTTGTTGTAGAATTTGCACCTACTCTGACATTCCTTTTCCTTGTATAACATGGATAGCCATTACTTGAGTATTGTTAATTACTCCTATACTTCCTTACCATCATTAAGGTTATGAGTTCTTGACCAGTACTTCACTGCTAACATGAATTACCATGGGGAAGTATTCATTTCAAAGTACTGTATAAGAACGAACACCAAAGTACTCCTTGCAGCAATATATTTAAACATTTGTTCCTCTTTATATTTTAAATTAGTTACTTCCACACAATGATCCTAACTCAAAATTCTATTTACACAACCAATTAAATGTTTGTCGTTCTAATGAAAGATTTCTCCTTTACATGTGTTCATATACATTTTGAAAATATAAAATCTAGAACATAGAACTTAGCTAGTTAGTACTACCTTGAAAACTCTATTATTTTCATTTCATAAGTGACTCACCCCTTATGTGTAATTTCTAGTAAAGGTTAAACCACAGTAGTCTATCATTGGAAGTTCAACCCAAGCCTTTTTAAGATCAAAAAGAGGTTAGCATTCTTGGGTTCGTTGGAACCATCAGATTACCATTAGTTGGAAAGCAATTGATGTATGTAAGGCTAAAACCTTATTTGTCACTAAAACACAATCTCATGTTACATGTTTCTCTAGTATGTGTTTATAAAAGCTTAGGTTACATGAGTTAATAAGATTAGAACAGGTAAATCAAGAATGCTTAACTAATTTGATTGTCGTATACCTTGTTTGGCCTAATTATTTTTCATTCAAAGTATGCTTTTAGCCTCCAGAAGTGGCTAATATTATTAGTCCCCAAGAAGTGGTCATCAATAATTAAGCCCTCAAAAGTGGCTATTATTATTTGGCCCCCGGATGTGGCCATTTATTCGACTCTCAGAAGTGGCTATTTGTTACTAAGCCCCCAGAAGCGGCTATTATTATTTGGCCCCTATAAGTGGTCATTTGTTTGTTTAATTTTAAAATATATGGCCCCTACTGTGGTCATGATTTCTTTACTTGTTACTTTCCAAAAAAAAAACTAAGAACAACATGTAAGTAGGAAGTGTAAAGCATGTCGAGGAATCAGATTTAAAAGAATTTCAGTATAACAATTCTATATTGTGTAAGATGAAATAGATAAATGGTTTATACCATGTCTTCTATTTTAGGTACCTCTGGTAGGTCATTTGTACTATCCCTCTCTTACAAGCTTCTTAGTTATGTCCTGTTATTTAGTCTGCTTTACATATGAGTACTATTGATTCTGTACTCACGCCTCTTGTCCTAGGGGCACTGCATTTCTTAATGCAGGATAAGTCGCACAGTGTAGCTCACCACCTTACTAGGCATGTGCCCAGTAATCAGCTTTTGAGTGGTACGTTCCACCTCTATTTGGAGCTAGGTCAAATTCATTACTTTTTGGTATTTACATATGGATAGTTTGGGTAGGTTGGGGCTCTGCTCCGAAAGTATGTTAGTTGTATAGTTTTTCAGATTTTAGTAGAGGTCATACTGACTAGTGTTGTGTTTTTATTCAGTTGTTATGTCAGTGCTTGTACAGTTTGGGCCAAAAGCCCCTCCTATTGTCCATATGTAGTTCTTACTCAGAATGTGCCCATTAAATTTCCTTATATGTTATCAAGTTGATTAACACCGTATATTTTAGTATGTTTGAATCAGATTTATGTGTTTAGTTAGAGCATAGTACGCTTCACCTAGAGTTTTTTTGTGAAGCTATAGAAATCATCTCTATTCAAGTCTAATACTTCTATGAGTGATATTAAGTACTTCTATCCTTCTAAATTATAAAATTTGCGAGATTTTGCTGGATTAGACTCATTATAACTTGTATCATTGTATTTTGTGGGTTGATGTTGCTGGCTTGAATTTTCAATGGGAATATCCTATTCTCTTGATATAAAAGCTAGAATATAGAGGGATTATGAGTTCTAGATCAAATCAAGATTGGTTAAGCAAGAATTCAGCAATTGAGGTATGTTAAGGCTAACTTCTTTCGGCAAGTCATTCCCATTTTTTAGCTGTTACGACTGGTACCTTTGTAGTAGCTTATGATTATGTTTTTGGTTAACTTCTACGAGACAAATTGAGGTTTTAATATATTATCCCTTGTTGGGAAAGATTATATTTAGTTTTGATTATCGCTAGAAGTGGCGTAGAGGTTCCCTATTCATTGATTTACCGTCTAGAGAGACTAGTAGTGTTTTGCTGCCGTACTGAGGCCATAGAGGCTTATAGCTAGGTTCTTGTTTGTATATTTACCTGCTAGCTATAGTTCGGTTTGTGAGGTTATTCAAGTTAACTTCTGGCCATTATTACTGATACTTTCAGTTCCTTATCAGCTCCTACACAGTTATTATTTTTTTGCCTTATATATTTGGTACAAATTGTACTAACGGCTGTATACTTTCCTGCAAGTTCAAGTAGACATGTTTCAAGACCTACCTAGTAGTTATTTAGACTCAGCAGATTGGCCAACTCCTTTCCTTAAGAGTACCAGACATTAGAGGTTTTCCTGTCTTTATTGTATAGCTTTTGGGTAGGTCGAGGCCCTGTCCCGACTAATATTTTACTTTTTAGAGGCTTACAGACCACAATTCTTCTTAAACATGCGTTGCTGGCTGTGTGGGGTCTAATTATGTTTCGTGTTGGCATCCTTGTCATTTTATATATGTGTATAGGGGCGCCTTCCTTCCTTGGTTTATGATGTAGACAACATGGTGGTCTTCTCGGCCTGCATTGGACAATATTATTATTCCAACTGCTGGGTTAGCTGTTTTTGCACAGGTTTATGTTGCGGCCATGTCAGCCCAAGGCTATGTTTTAAGTCGAGATATAGCTGATTATTTTCTTTATTATGTGTTTCTAGCATGCACAAGAGGTGTATGTGTCCAGCCAGGTCAGACACAAGTCTAGTGTGGCATCAGGTGTCAGTTACGCCTCCTAAGGTGGGGCGTGATAGATTGGGTGTTTCTGATGGTGTCTCCCATTAAGGGAGTTATTAGGTTCAGTAAGAAAGGGAAGCTTAGTCCTCGAAATGTTGGTCCTTATGGGATTCTGAGGTAAGTAGGGAAGGTGTCATATGAGTTAGAGCTATTAGCAAAGTTAGCTTCGGTGCATCCAGTGTTTCATGTATCTTTGTTGAAAAAAGTGCATTGGTAATCCATCTTTGGTTGTTCGGTAGAAAGCGTTAGGGTGAAGGATAGCCTTACTTATTAGGAGGTTCCGATCGAGATCCTTGATCATCAGGTCCAGAAGATGAGGAACAAGGAAGTAGGTTTAGTGAAGGAATTGTGGAGAAATCAGCTTGTGGGGGGAGCTATGTGGGATGTCGAAGCAGATATGATGGCTAAATACCTGCATCTTTTTCCTTCTGACTCAGTTCCAGCATGAGGTACCAGTTTCCTTCTTTGTACTATATTTAGTTTCATGTCAAGTTCATGTCTCTCAGTTCTTTTCATGTCATAGAATGCATGTATGTTCCATGAATTCAACTTTGTCATGTAAATCAGTCCAAAGCCAATCAATCCGTCAGTTTTCAGCTATGGTTGTTAAGTTTTGGGATTGCAGTTCTTTCCTTAGCCTTCCAGTATGCTTAATATATATTAAAGCACTAATGTTCCCAAGGGGGGATAATGTAACAACCCAAAAGTTCCTAAGGTCAGACCCTAGGACAAAAACGTCACAGAATGAGTCGTCAAGTGACCCGTTAAGTCACTTGATGGATCGTTGAGTGACCCGTTAAGTGGTGCCAAGTTGGGAAAAATGTTGATTCCAAAGCATTTCACGAATTGAGGGACAAGTCGTTATGTCACTTAACGATCTGTTTGTTGACTCGTTAAGTGAGATAAGTGGGTTAAAGCTTGGGATTCAATGAGTCTTACCAAATGATGAAGTGTTCCCTTAAGTGTCATGATGAATCGTCAAGTGTAGGCATCAAGAAAAGATCATAAAGTAGGATATATTCCACTGGAAACGGATGGAATCCAACGACTCGATGAGTGACCTAATGAGTCATTGGGTGAGTCATGGGATCTGACAATGTCAATTTCCTGTCAGATTATTAAGAGTGTTTTCGTAATTCCTAAGTTCCTAACTCCTAAACTAAGTCATTTTCAGCCTTCTAAAGGGTATTTTTATGGGTTTTAATCATCCTAAACTCTTATTCTACTCCTAACACCCCTAAGTGAAGATCAAATCCTCTCAAGAGAATCTAGGGTTGTTCATCAACTTTCATCTCAATTCCCTTTAGGTCTCTAATTAAGTTGATGATTCTTCAAGCCCAGATATCTAGGGGCATGAATGAGGGATTTCTTTCACCCTAATGCCCAATTTCTTCTCTAACTCATGAATTCAAGTCTCCAATTAAGTTTTATGAAAATTCTATGTTTAGATCCAATTCAATTATCACGACCCAAACATAGGCCTGGATCGAGACACGAGATAAGAAACCCCGAGAGGCTCCAAGTCGACCCATGGCATGAACATACATCTAACTCAATCATAGATAAGCGGAAGATAATCATAAATAACATAGAAGTCTAGACAAAGGTTAACATCTGAATACATACATGAGTCTAACATTGAATACACACTATGTCCGAAAAAGCCTCTAACACTGATGAGTTGATGGGACAAGACCCCAACTAACTCATTATAGTCTGAAAACTGAAAAGACGAAATAAAACTGATAAGAAGGGCCCTCGCAAGATGAGGAATCACCAATTAAGGCTGAGGAAAGCTAACTCCGGGAATTTGACTAGCAGCCGGACTGAGTCTGGATATCGGAGCCTATATCATGAAATGATACAACATAGAGTATGTGGTCAGTACGTGGAATGTACGAAGTATGCAAGGTAAGTAAAACCGCTAAGTAAGTAACATCATTAAACATGCATAGTATAAAACATAATCAAGATAAGATTTAGAGGGTAGGTCTTGCATGCTATTTTATGAAATCATGATCTGAACATAATTGAACATCATAACTGAATCGAACGACCCAAAGTTGAAAATTTATAATCATAAGTAAAACTGAACATTAGGTCAAACCTGCTGAAAACATAATATCATAACTGATGACATGCATAACTGAAATAATAAGGAACAATGGGAGATTCGTCATATAACCGACATTACCATGATAGAGCTTATGTGGTCCGGACTATCACACTCAAGTGGTCAAAGCCGTACAAACCCTTGCCAGGACTAAGGATTCTACCATGATATAGATATCAAGCGAAAGGCCCTTTGGGGGTAGGGGAAGCTCACAAGGGAGGTCCCAAATAATCTGAACATACCTACGTTGGCGCGTAGTTATGAGGCATAGGGTTGACTAACCCTTAGCCTACTCGGTGCTACACACTACTCCAAAAAATATGCATATGTTCTCCATCATTTCTCAATGAAGCTGACCATCGTCTAGTGGCAAAGCTGAATAATAATATACATGCCTAATCTGAAATCATAACATGATGAGCATTGGCTCATACCATACCACAAGCTGAAAATAATGGGAGTCTTGACTCCAAAATCATGTGGTAAGCTAATTCATGAAATCATAACACACTTGTCATATGGGCTTTCCCATTACTTAAGATGCTTTAAATCAACTTGATTCACTTTGAAAACATGAACATAAACATGGGTATTTTGAAATCATGTGATCTTCATAAACATCTCATCATACTTGTACACATATCTCATATATCTCAACTTTCATGAACATTCATGGATGGGCATCATAGTTTAGAAAATTTGAAAACATAAATTATAATTTAGAACATTCTAAAATCTGTCCATTAATCATAATTCATCATTCAAAACATGCTTAGATCATAATCATGATTAGAACTTAGGAATTCATGTATTGGGTAAAAACCCCATGGAATCAGCAATTAGAACATCATGAATTGGGAGAAATTGGCCATTGGTGTGGACAATTGCACCCATTCATAGCCTTACATACCTGAAGGGATCTGATTTTACCACTTCCTTGATAGCCCAAAGAGAATTGAGGAAGAACATGGAAGAATTAGCCTTGATCACCTCTCAAACATCTAAACTTGCATGCATGAATTAGGATAGGCTTATTAATGACTTAACCTTTCTTAAAATACTCCATTCTGACCTTAAAACGACGTAGTTTAAGCCTTAGGAACATAGGAATCACGAAAAAGCCCTTAATAAACTCTCAGGGAAAAATAGACTGCCAGTCCCAATGAGGGACTGGACGAGTCATCGTCCCTGTCCATGATCATGGTATACATTCGTCGTCTTCACTGGAAATTGCATACCGATAGTCACCATGAGGTACTCAACGAATCATTACTGGTGACCACGACTCGTGGTCACCTCCAGTCACCTTCATTGCCAAAAATCACCTGGGGTAACAAAAAAGGAAACACCACGACTCGTGGTGCACCGACGAGTCGTGGAGACCAATCCGTTAGGTACATTTCCTAAATCTTCCAACTTTCATCCAACCCTTGACCACGGCTCACATGATGACTTGTGGTGTTGACCACGACTCGTTGTCACACCTGTGGTCACCTCAACTTTCATTTTTTTCAATGAAGTCCCAGCCTTTCCCCACGAGTCACTTAACGACTCGTGGAGTTCCTGACGGATCACTGTATGACTCGTCCTCTGACCTGGTGCAGAAATTTCTGTTTTCTCTGTTTCAATTCCATGGTTTAATCTTAGGGCTTTCGAGGTATAATATCAATAAAATCTTCTATGAACTTTCTATTGGTTCAATTCCCTCATGTTTCAATTGATGAATTATGGTTATTATAGTAGATTTGACCCTCAAATTTCTTATGAATTCATGATGTCAAGTTTATGATGATTTTATCCAATTATTCATGATCTTAAGATTTCCATGTTTATGATCCTATAATTTCAAGTTATGATAAATTGTTAAAGTATGCATGAATGTTTACAAATCTTAATCTTATGATTTATGACTTCGAATTATGATGTTTTACTCAAGTATGCATGATTTTCAAGAAACCCGAGTAAATATATATATCATGGCGGACCTTGGGCACTATTATCATGGCTAGCTCATGTACGTTAACATGTTACGAATTTCATGATTTAAACTACCCATATAGACCCATGTTTCTTGATTATGATAAGAGCATTATATATGTTTTGGGAGTAGAGTAGCATTTATTTTATGACCCGAGTTGGGACCCTGGATTGAGACACGGGACATAGAGGAGTAGCATTTACGTCACGATCCGAGCTGGGACCCTGGATTGAGACACGGGACCTAGAACCACGGAAGTCTCCAAGCCAACCCATGGCATGTACGTAGCAATTGAAGAGCATAAATTAAAGCAGAAACTAATAAATAAAATATGAATAAGTGGAATTTTGAATATCATAAAGCGTATATCAAACGATAAGATCACAATGCTAAATCTCAAAGCGGAACATACTAGTCTATGTCTGATAAGTCTCTACTATCTGATGAGATGCTGGGACAAGCCCCCAGCTATCTCCAACAATGAAATAGAACTGAAAAAACAAGACTAAATAGATAGATGTCCTCGAATGATGAGGGCTCACCCAAAATAGGGGCTGAACTGGAATAAGATGGGAGCAAGCTATCGGCGAGACTAAGCTGGATCACCTAAACCTATATCATGAAATAATGTAGTAGAGTAAGCGATTAGTACTTGGAATATACTGAGTATGAAAGGTAATTAAAACACTCTAGTAAATGTTAACTGGTATCATGCATATAAATTAATGAGATCATGAGAGTAAGGAATATATGCTAAGATGTATCTGAAATATACATAATCATAAGTTGGTTAACTTGATTGAACATAATGACCCAAGATTTAATGATAGAAATCATACGACTTGTCATATATCAAATTGTAAGTAAAACTCATAAACTGAATATTGGGTTAAGTCTTCTGTAAAATATAATATCACAAGTCATGGACATGAGTAACGGAAATCATGAGGAACAATGGGGGACTCGTCATAATCGACAACCATCATGTATGAGCGCATGATGATCTCACGTCTTGCCCACAAGGATGAGAGACATTCTAAGCCTTGCCAGGGCAAACGACGAATATGGTGTGATATAACAGTATGCCCTCGGGAGGGGGAAACACTCTTTTAAGAGGTCCCTAATTGACATCTATGTTGGCGCGTAGTTATGAGATTGGGGAACCTCGGAACCCCTAGCCTACTGGACACTAGAAACTACTCCCAAAACATGCATACTGGTCATATAATCATACTCCCAAAATCATAGCTTAAATCTGAACATTTGGGAGTCTTGACTCCAAAACATATCATAACTGATCTTGTTAGCCTTGGCTAAAATCATAATAAACACACATACTTGCATGGGCTTGCCCAAATCATAACATCATGCATACTTGGAATAGACTTTATGAGTTAAATTCATGGATTCATATGTGGAGAGTTCATAAAAATTCATGCATGAAAGACATCTCATCATACTTGAAATCATGAATCATAAGCTTGAATTTTCATAAACATGCATAGTAGGGAATAATTTCTAATAACTTGAGATCATGAATTTATAATCAAATTGAGTGTAAAATATGTCCATTAGACTTAAAATATACATTAGAACATGAGGCAAATAGAACTATTCACATATCATAGATAATATCAAAAAATTGGGTTAAAAAGCTCTAGAAATCAATACACTTGATTAGAACATGGATTCATGAATTTGAGAAGAAACTTGGGCATGAGAGTGGAAGAAAACTGTCACGCCCCGCCTTGGGGGTATGACTGGCACCTGGTCCCCTACTAGGACCTGAATTGCTAGACTACTGAGCCTAAGTACTTCTGGTGCTTGGCTGGCTCTAACTCTGATTCACGGAATCAACAGGCTATATAGCGGCTGTAAATACAGCCCCCGGCCGTCTAGGCCTATAGCCACCTATACAACAACAACAGCTAACCAGAACCTCATCAATATAAGGAAACCTATGTGGGCCGACAAGGCCACCATGTTGACTAGTTATTTCTGAATTAATATAACTAATGCTAAACAGCTATGTGACCGACAAGGTCACCACTACTAACTGGATAAGGCCCACACGACCAACATAAACAACTAAACATACGCATGGCCCCACACGACCGGCACAACTAACCACAGGGAGATATATACACAATCTACAAGGCTCTAAGAATACTGATAAGATGGTCGGGACAGGGCCCTGACCTACCCGTACTATACAACAAAAGAAAAATGGTATAAACCTCTGAATATCAAGCTCCGAATGACAAGAGCTGATGACTCTGCACTGGCTAGGATCACGAGGGGTCGTCTTCTCGTCTATAGGTACCTGCAAGCAAGTAATGCAGCTCTCCAAACGGGCGTCAGTACCACTGGTACCGAGTATGTAAAGCAAACCTAACATAACTGAATATAAACAACAATACTAGTAATTCTGAATAGCAGAAAGTATCTGGAACTGTCTGGACTGGCGGGATCTGAAATAAGCTTATCTGTACTGAAGGTAAGGTAGAATCATACATGTCGACGTGGCGATGCTGCTTTGTTTATCGGCTAATAAATAACATATATATATATATATATACATATATAACATGCAAGGACCTATACCGGCCCCCATAAGTGGAAGGGTGCCAGCCGGCTGCGAATCCTAGATGTCTCCTACCGGGTCAAAACCATCCAAAAGTAAATCACTCCACTCATCTACTAACTACGAGCACCTCTACCGTCCCCACAGGTCTCCGGCCACGGACTATGACCTCTGATATATGTAACTATGTCGAGCAGGAGGACTCTGTACTCAACTTTGTACTCGTACTCTGCAATGATATGCTGATCAGCCTCGCTATGGGGAATGCTCCATCCATCTTAGGTCACTCTAGCGGACGGCATACCCTCCTTGGAGTGGTGGATGAGAGTGGAGTTGACACGGTTACCCAACCGGGGGCGATAGGGGCGCTCAAGGGTGCCCTCTCATAACACAAACGAATCTTAACAAACAATAATCACATAGCAAGCATGTTTAATCTGAAAATACTATCCATGTTTTGATATTCGATTCAGTGCATTTTCTGTATTAAGGCGGATATCTATGCGAGCATATACTTTTATCTGAAATATTATCTAACTGTCTAATATTGCTCTACTATCTTTTATTCTGAATATAACATAATATTATAAAACATGCTTGCTGAATTCATACTGAACTCAATTCTCAATTTCTAGGTTCTTTCTTCTATAGTTCACGCTATTTGCCATACTAGATTACTAACTTGCTGAATGAAACAAGCTTTACATACCTTCGCTTCGGATTACCCGACTAATTGGCGTAGCTCGGTCATTACTTCTGCTATTTCTCCCAACTACATTCATATATATGTCAATTAGAGACTAAATCGTTAATATTACGAAAGAAATATCACTTTTAATATATATATATATATGGCCCAAACTTTGACTTATGAAAAATGATCGGCTTCGTTATTTCTCAAAAATTCCAGAAGGGCTACTCACTTTAGGGCTAGGAGTATATTGACACTAATTTGGAGCAATTCCACTTACCTTATCTCGGTAGCCACGACGATTTTCCGGCCGAATTTCACGAAACTAAATGCAGCCCAGGAATGCTCCTTCTTTGCTTAATACCTCGGTATCTTGAGCTAATTTTAGGTTTAGATTGCATTTGACGGCGTAATCGGATGAATATTGATAAGTAATCTTCGTTCCTCCTTCTCTTTGGTTTTACCCTACATTCTTACCAAATTAAATGAAATTAACATTGAAAACTGAAGTGAGGGCTTATATGCCCCAGGCCTAAGGCAGGCCTCCGCCCGGCCTTCTCTCGGAGGCCCTCCCTCTTGGCACGTTGCCATCGCGGAGGGGCTCTGCCGACTCCTCCTGCGATGGTTCGACGAGTTTCTTATCTGAGTCTTTCGGGCCTTTTCCTAGAATGTATGGCATTAAAAAACTCTTAACCAACATGTGAATAGGACATCTGTATCTAGAGAATTTATGAGTTAACATTCTCCTTAAGAACATTCGTCTCAGTACCTTAACTTCTACTCATAGGAACCTCAACTTACTCGACTTATTCTTAGAAAAATTTGGCAAGTTTTCTTGTAATATGGACTATCTCAAAAACCTGAAATGCAGAAAAGTCCATCACAGTGCTCTAAATATATAACATTATTCATCAAATAAAAAAGACTAAGTCGACTATTTCACAATATATATGGCATTTCATAAGATAACAATACGAGCATACCTCCTAGATGACTAGGCTTGGAATAAGTGAGGATATTTGACTTTCATGTCTTCCTCTGCCTCCCAAGTCAACTCGTCACCGGTTCCTTTGCATATGAGTACCTTGATAAAAGCAATATCTTTAGTTCTCAATCTACGAATCTATCTATCTAAGATGGCTACTGGAACCTCTTCATAGGCCGGCTCTTAGTAACTGGACATCTGGTGGGGACAACTACGGATGGGTCTCCTATGTACTTCCTTAGCATAGATACATGGAAAAGTTTGGATGAGCGGATTCTAATTAAGGCAAGTTCAACTCGTATGCTACTTGGCTATTCTTCAACAGATCTAATAAGGCCCAATGAACCTCGGGCCCGAGCTTACCTCTCTTGTCGAATCTCATCACCCCTTTCATTGGAGATACTTTCGAAATACCCGAGTCATTCAATCCAGTCTCTGCGCCGCACATCGGCATATGATTTCTGGCGCTCTCTACAGTCAGTAGGCGTTCTCTGATAAGCTTTACACTTCTCCTCTCTGACTGAAGAATAATATTTGGCCCAATCGCGCTGACTCTCCCTTCAATGTTGACCAATGGCGATCTACATTTTCGCCCATACAACGCCTCAAGGAGCCATCTGGATAGGCAGTGATAACTATTTATTATAAGCAAGCCCCAATCAGCGGTAAATGCTCTCAGCTACCTCAAGTGCTAGCACACACACGCCCGTAGCATATCCTCGAGCATCTGGTGCGTCAGTTTCAACATTCATGCATGCGAGGGTGGAATCTTTGTGCTCAAATTACAATCTGCGTTCCCAGACCTCTGAAATGACTGCAAAAATCTAGCCGTAAATTGTGCTCCTCTGTTAGAGATAATAGAAACTGGAACACCATGTAATCTAACTATTTCTCTTATATATAATTCGAAGCGTAATCTTCGGCGGAAAGTAGCTTTCTTGGAAGGAAATGGGCTGATTTCGTCGGTCATCAACTATTACCCAAATGGAATCATGTCTATGCCTGGTACGGGGTAATCTTGCTACAAAGTCCATGTTTACTGCTTCCCACTTCCAAAAGAGGCACGGTTCTGTCTGAGTCAATCCTCTGGTTTTACGAATTGTTCGCTTTTACTTGTTGGCAACACTGGGCTACAAATTCTGCTATTTCCTCTTCATACCTGGCCACCAGAAGATCTCCTTGATATCTTGGTACATTTCGTCGTGCCTTAGTGGAAAATAGCGGAGTAAATGTACCTCACTCATAATCTGCGCGAAGCCTGAAATATACGGCACACAAAGGCGGCCACACGACATCGCAGCACTTCATCCTCAGTTACCTGAAAATCTGGCGCTCCTTGCTGAATTCTGTCCTTAGAAATTTGGATCAAGTCGGGATCTTCATATTGCCGTTCTTTTACCTCCATAACTAATGATGACTGTGGTGTTACGAATTACCGCTCGGTTGTCCTCTGCTTTACGCTACGAGCAGTAAACTGGCTAGTGATGTATTTCCCAACCAACTCCGCTTTGCTCGGGCTGCAAGTATGCCAAACTTCCCATAGATTTTCGAGTGAGAGCATATTTGCTACAACATTGGCTTTTCTCGGATGATACGAGAATGTCCACGTCATACTCTTTTAATAACTCCAACCAGCGGCGCTGTGCAAATTCAACTCCCTCTGGTGAAGATATACTATAGGCTCTTATGGTCAGTGAAAATATCCACATGGACGCCATACAAGTAATGTATCCATATCTTTAAGGCATGGATCACTCGGCTAACTCAAGACATGGGTAGGATAATTCTTTTTCATGTTTTCCTCAACTACGGAAGCATACGCAATCACTTTATCATGCTGCATCAACACACAGCCCAATACCTAATGCGTCACAATATACTGAATAACCCTCTGTACCTTTCGGTAATGCTAACCTTGGGCGAGAGATTAATGTCTTTTAATTCTTGGAAAATCTCTGCTCACATGCCTTTGTCCACTTTGAAACTTTACTACTTTACGCGTGAAACAGTGAGTGCCAACTGGTGGAGAATCCCTCAGCAAATCTTTTGTAGTATCACGCTAATCCCGACTACGGACTTCGGTCGAGGTGGTAGGTCTAGGACATGTTTGAGCCTTCTATTTTTACGCGTGTCTACCTTTATACCGGCATCCGACACAATATGCCCTAACTACTGAATTCAATCAGAATTCACATTTGGAGAGCTTGGCATATGGCCGGCGGTCATATGAGAATCTGACGATATCAGTAAATGAGCACAGTGGTCTGCCTACGATCGAGAATACACCGGAATATTGTCGATAAACACTATCACGAACGGAGTCAGGTGGTGGTGAAGTCATTCATCAGGTCCATAAATACTGTTGGGGCATTCGTCAGCCCAAAGGACATAACTAGGAATTCAAAGTGGACGCGTATCGGGTCACGAAGAGTTTGTCTTAGGAATGTATCTTTCTGGACTCGAACCTAATGATATCAGGGCCCAGTAAGTCAATCTTGGGAAATATCACAGCTCCTGCTGGCGATCAAACAAATCATCCCTATGCAGGAAGCGGATACTTATTCTTGATTTGTAACCTTATTCGAGTAGGTAATCTGCATACACATGTGGAGCGAGCCATCCTTATTTTCTCACAAATAGAGCGTGGCACCCCAAGGAGAAGTACTCGGCGATAAATCCCTTATCCTACCGGATCCTTGAGTTTGCTCTTTTAACTCTACGGGTTGTGAGGAGCCATATGATACGGAGGAATTGATATGGGCTGAGTGTACAGTAGCAAGTCGATTGCAAAATCTATTTCTCTTTACGAGGGGAATACCGGGGTAGCTCATCTGGAAATATATCGGGAAATTCATTCACCAGCTGGAGCATTTTTGGGTATCGGAGGCTCTACTAGAACATCTACCTCTTACTAGGTGGTAAATACATCTCTTAGCTATAAACTTCCTCGCAGAAGGTAGAAATAAACCTACCTTTGGCGTAGTTGTGCTACCCTTCCACTCTCATCTTTGCCTCCCACTGAAAGTGGATCGGGCTGTCTTGGTCCAACATTCTACGTTGGCATATCATGGCACCAACCAATCCATACCAATAATGGCATCGAAATCAATCATCTCTAGTTCTACCGGATCTACTGTGATTGACGATCGGCAACCTCCTCTCTTTTGTACACCCTCGATAAATCCTGCTAGCTATAATTGAGTCACCAGCGGGTATGTAGATCTTTGAAGGGCTGCTGTAACAATTCTGGTTCAACAATGAACTTTCGAGCCACAAATGGGGTAACGTGGGACAAAGTAGACCACCAGATCAATCAATATGAAAATTTATGAGCAAATAGTCATCATACACCATTACCACATCACAGAAGCGCTCTGAGTCTGTCTCAGTGGTAACGCATAGGTACGGCTTGAGCCGTGCACAGACTAGAAGGCTCTGATCTACCTCGGCCTCTTCTGCTTGAACACGAGGCCTATGCCACTGTCGAAATTTCTTGGAGCTTGTGGCCTGCGATGCTCTACCACAGCTATCTCGGCTACCTTGTCCCTGGTGAGACAATCTTGCATCCTATGCCCTTCACGCCCACATATATAACACCTGTGGAGCCATATACGCAAGCTCGAGTGGAGTCGATTGCAAACGGGCGGGGGTGAAAATGTGTATCCGCTCTGATCTACCCTCCTTTGATGAGAGAATCCAGCATCTGAAAGCGCTACCAGACTTTGGCCCGTACAGCGGATAATCTACCTCTCTATTGCAGTCTTTGAAGACGGGGGGTCTGAGTGGCCTATCAAAAACCCGTGGCCTGCTCAGGAAAACCGTGGCCTAGGCCCTCTCACGAATCTCATCGAGATCTATCTTTGCGTCTTTGCTCTGATTTGTTTGTCTATTACCACCTTGCCGCTGTCTAAGACCCTCAAGTCTAGGCAGAAAGCCCTACACCCGGCGATGTCCATATCTTCCCTCAACGTAGTTGTCATACATGTCTCAATATAATGCAGGTTCAGACCCATAATGAATGGTGAACCCTCATTGGCATGGTATCACAGTTGGAGCATAGCGGGCTCAAGAATCAAACTGTAGAGGGCATATTCACGTACCTCCTTGTCCCACAGCCGAGATGCAAGAAATGGTCCATCACGGGCTGTCGATCTCTGTGGAAAATAGTGGTCGGGGAAGGCCTCTGAAAAGTTGGACCAGTCGGAGGAGCAACATCTCTCTCCCTCGAGACCTTTCCCAGCTCTCGTACCACAACACAGCAATGTCTCACCGCAACCGGAATACTACCATCTCTACTGATTCTGTAGGTGTTACATACATGACCTAAAAGATTCTGCATATGGTCTAGGAAATCTTGGGGGTCCTGCCTTGTCGACCACCTTGAACTATGGGGGACCCTCTAATGCCAGAATTCCACGACCTCAGCTTGCGAGATCCACCTGATGGCTCTGCTGTTACAGGTGGCACTGAATGGCGCTGAGTGACCATCATTTGTGCCAACATAACAACTGCACTACAAACTACGATCGAATGGTGTAGGTACAGGATCAATCGGAGGCGGTGTCGTTCCGAATGGCTCCTGATGAGATGGGGCTGAGAAGGGTGTGTTGATGCCTCTATATCGCCCTCAGGTCGGGCTGATTCTAAATGAAGCTGAGGCATCCTGCTGGTGCCTTCTCTGCTAGCGGTATCGACCCAACCTGCACTGTGGCCGAGGGTGAATGCGACTGATGCGCCATTTTAATGTAAACAAAAGTATGATAAGTTTTAAAGAACTCAATCCTATACTGTACTGCTCTGTAACGACTGAATATGAAGAAAGAGTAACCGTCCTATTATTCCTTGCAGCCTCCAGCTATAGTATGTCGGTGCACAACACATCCATAGACAATTCTACTTAGCACGCTTGCGAGACTCCCTAGGACACGACACCTTTCCCGATACAAAGTTTTCACGCCCCGCCTTGAGGTACGCGGGCACCTGCTGCCCTACTGAGACCTGAACTGCTAAACTACTTAGCCTAAGCATTTCAGGTGCCTGGCTGGCTTTAACTTTGATTCACGGAATCAACGGGCATTATAAGCGGTGTAAATACGAGTCCCAGCCGGCTAGGCCTATAGCCACATGTACAACAACAACAGCTAACCAGAATCACATCAATATAAGGGAACCTATGCGGGCCGACAAGGCCACCATGCTGACTAGTTATTTCTGAATTAATATAACAAATACTAAATAGCTATATGACGACAAGGTCACCACTACTAAGCTGGATAAGGCCCCTTACGGACAACATAAACAACTAAATATACACTTACGGCCCCACATGACCAGCACAACTAACCACAACGAGATATATACACAATCTGCAAGCCTCTAAGAATACTCATAAGATGGTCGGGATAGGGCCCCGACCTACCCGTACTATACAACAAAAAGAGAGAAAAATGGTATAAAACCTACGAATATCAGCTGGGATGACGGGAGGCGTGACTGCGCGGGCTAGGATCACGGGGTCGGCTCCTCATCAATAGGTACCTGCAGGCAAGTAAATGCAGCTCTCCAAGCGGGCGTCAGTACCACTGGTACGGGTAAATAGCAAAAGAAAACTGAACTTAACTGAGATATGAACAACAATACTAGTAATTACGAATAGCAGAAAGTACTTGAGCTATACGGAGCGGCGGGATGCGAAATAAGCTTATCTGTGCGAAGGTAAGGTAGAATCATACCTATCAACGTGGCGATCTGTTGTCTATCGGCTATTAGATATCAGGTATATATATATTACATATTTAACATGCAAGGACCTATACCAGCCCCCATAAGCTAGGAAGGTGCCAACCAACACCACAGTCTATATACCCCTACCGGGGTCAAAACCATCCAAAAGTAAATCCTCCACTCATCTACTAACTACGAGCACCTCTACCGGCCCCCTGGGTCTCCAGCTCGGACTATGACCTCTGATATATGTAAGCGTATGAGGCCGGAGGACTCTTGTACTCAACTCGGCCTTTACGTACTTTCTGTGCTCTATACTCTGTAATGATATGCTGATCAGCCTCATATGGGTAGTGCTCCATCCCATCTTCGTCCTCTAGCGAGACGGCATACCACTTCTTGGAGTGGCGTATCCCCATCCTCAACGGTGGGTCGACACTGTTACCAACCCAGGGGCGGTGAGGACGCTCAAGGGTGCCCTCATAACACAAACAAGTCTCAACAAACAATAATCACATACGGCAAGCATGTTCAATTTGAAATACTATCCATGTTTTGATATTCGATTGATACTCTTTTAAGTAATTAAATTGATTCTCATACTGAGCTATACTGTATCTGAAATATTATCTGACTGTACGATATTGCTTTACTACCTTTTATTCTGAATATAACATAATATTATAAAACATGCTTGATGAATTCATCACGAACTCAATTCTCGATTTCTAGGTTCTTTCTTCTATAGTTCCAGCTATTTGCTATACTAGATTACTAACTTCTTTGAAGGAAACAAGCTTTACATACCTTCTTCGGATTACCCGACTGGTGGCGTAGCTCGGTTCGTACTTCTGCTATTTCTCCCAACTGCATTCATATATATGTCAATTAGAACTAATACGCTAATATTACGAAGAAAATATCACTTTTAATATATATATAGCCAAAACTTTGGCTTATCGAAAAAACAGTCGAAAACTCTCTACATCTCGAAAGTCCAGAAGGGAGAAATACTCAACTTTAGGGCTAGGAGTATATTGACACTAACTTGGAGCAAATCCACTTGCCTTAACTCGGTATCACGGCTTGATTCGCCGACCGAATTTCACGAAACTAAATCATTAGGAATGCTCCTTCTTTGCTTAATACCTCGGTATCTGGAGTTAATTTGAGTTTGGACCTCGTTTGACGGCGTAATCGGACGAATATTGATAAGTAATCTTCCTTCCTCCTTTCTTTTGGTTTACCCTCTGTTCTTACTGGAAATTAAATGAAAATTAACATTAAAAACCGAAGTGAGGGCTTATATACTTCAGGCTGAAGCGGGGCCTCCTTGTGCCTTCCATCGCGGGAAGCCCTCCCTCTGTGGCACATTGCCATCGCTGAGGGCTCTGCCCCGGCTCCTCCCATGATGGTTCGACGAGTCTCTTATCCGGTCTTTCCCCGGGCATTATCTACTTATGTATGGCATTCAAAAACTCTTAACCAACATGCGAATAGGCCATCTACATGTCGAAAATTTATGGGGTGTAACAAAAACCCTCATTCATATCCTTAAATACCTAGTAAGCTGACTTCAAACTAGCCTTTAAAGCCCAACAGAATCGGGGAAGAAATTGGAGAGAATTCTAGCTTGATCTTGAAAGATAATCTTAATACATTGCATGCATGGGAGCCTAATGAATTAGGATAGGCTAAAACCTATTAAAACACTCCTTCGGGGATTAAAATAATGTCATTAGGAAGTTAGGAGCTTAGAAATTATGAACATGTCCTTAATGATTCGTCTAGAAAAAAGGTCACTGC
Source organism: Datura stramonium (assembly GCA_018107945.1). Classification (NCBI taxonomy): domain Eukaryota; kingdom Viridiplantae; phylum Streptophyta; class Magnoliopsida; order Solanales; family Solanaceae; genus Datura; species Datura stramonium. Next base: position 37,131 of record JACEIK010006533.1, read on the forward strand.
CAGTCACCACACCAGTGTGTTATCCTTCCGTTGCCAGTCGGTCCATATTCCCCAACTCTCTGATTCTGACCATGGATGCCTTCCACGATTCGTTGTTTCCTACAATAAGTCATAACCCAGGTTGTGACCAGCAATTCCTCCCTCTTAACATTTCCAAACCACATTGCATCTCATGACTTCGTTGTTTCACAATAGATCGTATCAGACCCATAACAACCTTCCACGACTCATACCATGAGTCGTCTTCATTGGGCCATAAGACTCTACTATTAACCATGACTCCTAACCATGGCCCGTCACACCAACAAATGGGTTGTATCTTGTCTTGTTGGTCCAAAGACTTATCAATCAGGCTTCCGGCACAATTTAATCCTATTACCGTACCACGATATTAGTAGTACTGAGAGAATAAATGCAAATTTTCTGCTGAATCTGCTTACATGTCTAAGCTTGATTGCAGGGACTTTTGGGGTATTGCAATATCTCCCCTTGGAAACATTTATCCTGAATGTAGAATCAGCATACTAAAGGCTATGGAAAGAGATGCAATCCCAAAACTGAACAACTGAAGCTGAAAACTGGCAGAGTGACTGACTCAGGAATGATACACACATGACTGAACTGAACTCATGAAACATACATACATGCTATGACATGAAAGGAACTTAGAGACATGAACTTGACATGAAATTGAATAGAGTACTTAAGGAGAAGCCCGATACCTAGTGCAGGTAATTTGGATGGGAAAAGATGTACGTATCTAGCCATCATACCTACCTCGGCTTTCACGCAGCCCCCACAACAAGCTGATTTCTCCACAACACCTTCACTAAAGCTACTTCTTTGTTTTTAAACTTTCGGACTTGACGATCAAGGATTTCACGGGAACCTCCTCATAGATAAGACTATCTTTCACACCTGCTCTCCATAGGAACAACTAAGGTTGGGTCACCAATGCACTTCTTGAATAGAGATACATAGAAAACTAGGTGTAACGAAGCTAACTCCACTGAAAGCTCCAACTCATATGCCCAGCTTTGCCCAGGCTCGCCTCGAGTGCTATAAGGACCAACATATCGGGGACTAAGCTTCCCTATCTTTCTGAATCTTATCACTCCCTTCATAGAGGAGACACCTTTAAATACTTAATCCATCAACCCCAACTACGGCTCTCTCTCCCTCTATCCATAAGATTTTGATGACTTTGAGTTATCTTGATCTTTCTCTAATAAAGTGAACTTTTTCTATGGCCTCCTTAGACTTGATATGGCCTAATTGCTCACCTACCATAAACAATCCAATAGGTGATCTACACCTCCGACCATAAAGAGCCTCAAATAGAGCCATCTGAATGTTGGAATGATAACTGTTATTGCAATAAAATTTGATAAGAGGCAAGTGGTCATCCCAACTACCCTTGAAATTAATCACTCACACACTCAACATGTGCTCAAGAGTCTAAATGGTCCACTTGTCACGACCATGCATACGCAGTGAAAATTTTTACCTGAGTACCTAGACCCTTCTGAAACGATCCCCAAAACTAAGAGGTGAATTGAGTACCCCTATTGGAGAGGATGGACGAGGAACTCCATGCAACCGAACTAACTACCAAATGTACAATCTAGCCTAATCACACCGGCTAAATCGGTAGTTTTGACTATAGAAAATAAGCTGCTTTCGTCAACTTGTCCACAATCACCCATATAGAGTCATATTATCGCGGATACAAGGAAATCATAAAATGAAGTCCATATTAATCTCTTCGCACTTCCAAGTAGGAATGTTAATACCACAAGCATACACCCATGTATCTGATGCTCAACCTTCACCTACGGCAATTCGGATACTTAGCCACAAACTCAGCTATGTCCATCTTCATACCACATTCCACAATAGACTTCCTGTAGGTTATGGTACATCTTGGTGGCACCTGGGTGGATTATAATATCGAGAGCCATGATCCTCACTCAACATCCGCCCTCTCAAGTTATCAACAGTGTGGCACCACAATCGGCCATGATATCGGACAGAACCATCTCCTTTGGGAAGACCTCCCATCTTCTAATTTTGGACAGCTTCCTTTAGCTTCCTTTAGAATAGGATCCTCATCTTCCTAGCCTTGACCTCGATCTTACACTAGTAGTTCTCACCTGCGAGAAATTACACCACCATCGACGGAGTTAACAAGGTAAAACCTAAATGAGCAAACCGTGGACATCCTTTGCTAACTCCTTCCTTCCTTCTCAACATGAGACACACTCTCCATGGACATCCTACTAAGAGCATCTGCCATTACACTTCCCTTGCCCAGATGATAAAGGACACCCATGTCATAGTCCTTAAGAAGCTCTAGCTATCTCCTTTGATGCAAATTCGGGGTCATACGAGTGAACACATGTTGAAGGCTCTGTAGTACGTGAACACATCCACATGCCCCATAAGTAGTGCCTCCAAATCATCAATGCAAATACCATAGATTCCAACTATAGTTCATGCGTCGGATAATTCTTCTCATCTGTCCTAAGTTGTCTAGAGGCATACGCAATGAACTTACCATTCTGCATCAACATACAACAGAGACCAACCATAGATGCATCCCAAGCTAGGACCCCGAATCGAGACATGGGACCTAGAACAATGAATGGTTCCAAGCTAACCCATGACAAATACATAGCATGACTTAAAAGCATAGACAAGCAGGAATTAAATAAAAAGAATGGGTAAGAGGAAGTTTAAAGTATCTCAACATAACATAAAGAAGTCAACACTTGACAAGAGCTGAAAAAAGATCTACATATTGTTTGAAAAGCCTCTAGAACATCTGATGAGCTAATGGAACAACACCCCCAACTACTCACTAAAGTCTTAAACTGAAAAAAATACAAAGGCATAAAATGAGAGAATGTCCTCGATAGATAAGGACACACCAAGACGTGGCTAAAGCAATGCGAGGTGAGAGTATGGCTACTGGTGAGGCTGAGTCTGATCGCTCATATCCATATCATGAAACGATAAAACATAGAGTATGCGGTCAATACTTAGAATGTACTATGTATAAAGGTAATAAAAGTGGACAATTTAAATACATAAAAGTTCATAAGAGTAGGACATTTCCGAGGAAAAAAAAAACATGAAGTAATAATCATAATTGAAACATGAGGGCTTAAGGTTTTCAAAACTATTCATAATCATGATCATAAAGTAAAAATCATAAATATAAAAAAAATAACTTGAGCCAAAGTATCATAATCATAATCATATAAAAATATAAGGAACAATAGGAGGATTCGTCATAGCCGACACCATCATGATAGAGCTTGCATGATGCCCCAACTATCTCTCTCAAGTAGGCAGAGCCGTCCTAAGCCTTGTCAGGGCAAGGGTAATGCCTTGGCGTGATTACTAAAGAGACGTAGGGTTATGAATATCAACCTACATTAACACATAGTTCTGAGACTTAGGGTTTTCTTGAACCCCGATCCTACTCGGTGCTAGATATTACACCCAAAAACATGCAGATGGAACATAATTAATATTGTGAAATCACACATGAATTTCATAGGCTAGTTTAAATCATAACAATTGTGAACATGCTTGTAATATGTGAACCTTATAGAAATAAGGGCCCGATGAGTCAGCCATAATCACTTAACAATGAAAATCATAGAAAGTCATACATAATTGAGAAAATCCTCATACTTGAAATTCATAAATTCATGAAGGCTTCTTGCAGGAAATCATGTATCATACATCATAAAACATAACTTAGGGCTTGAGAGCACTGAAATAATAAGAGGATCATAGAATTTCATAAAAGTGATTTATCTAAGAGTTCATAATCATACTTATAACATAAGGGACCATAATTTTGTGAGAACTTGTAGTAATCATAAAACTCCAATTATGGAAATCATAAATTCGTACTAATTCAGTTATACCCATAAGAAAATCATGGAGGAATTTCATAACCTAATATAAACCTAGAATTTTGAAAATAGGGCTTGGGGAATGGGTGATCATGAATTTATTTGAGAAAGGTGCATGTGGGTGAAAAGATCCATCATTGATAAGACCACGTACACGGTATTGAAAATCAACAACAAGCCTTGAAACCCCAATTTCATAGGGAGAATTTGAGGAAGAACCCCAAAAAGTTTTCAGAGGTTTTGAGAGACTTGATTCTTCAATTAAGAATGTTAGGAGAGGTATGGATGATCTAGGGTGAATAATACCCTTAAAAGACTCTTTTCCAAGCTAAAAACGACATAGTTTAGGACTTAGGAGCTTAGGATTTACAAAAATATCATAAAGATTTCTCGGGAAAAACCTCCTTTAGATTTCATGACATGTACGACAAGTCTTCCTTCCATACCACGACTCATGGTATTACTCATCACATCCATCCAATTTTCCTAGTTCTCAGATGTTACACCCCGTAAATTTTTGACACGTAGATGGCCTACTCGCATGTTGGTTAAGAGTTTTAGAATGCCATACATGCTAGAAAAAGACCCGAGGAAAGATCGGACAAGCGCCAGGCGGCGCTGTCGCAGGCAAATGCGACTATTAAATGCGCATTCCAGGAATGCGACATAAATCGCATTCCATGAATGCGACTTATAGGTTTAATTATATATATAAGCCTCAACTTCGGTTTTTGCTTCAATTAACTTATAATTTCCAATGAGCAAATAGAAAACGAGTACGTGAGGGTTCTTGATAATTATCGTTCGATTACGCCCGTCAAACACGGACCAAATTCAAATTAACCTCGAATACCGAGGTATTTGCGAGGGAGCATTTCCACGAAGTTAGTTTCGCAGAATTCGGCCGACAAATCGTCGTGCTCCGGGCTAAGGTAAGTGGAATTGCTCAAATTAGTGTCAATATACTCCCTAGCCTTAAAGTGAGAGTATTTCTCCCTTGGACTTTAGAGAAATAGCCAAGTTTTTGACCGTCTTTCGATAAGCCAAAGTTTGGGCTATAAATATGTCGAAAGTGAGGCTTTTCTTCCAGAATATTGGTGTATTTAGTTCTAATTGACATATGTGAATGCGGTTGAGATAAGGTAGATGCCGGCCGAGCTTCGTCCGTTAGTCGGACAACCCGAGATTAAGGTATGTAAACGAGTTTCTTTGGCAAGTTAGTAACTTTAGCCTAGCATAATACGGTAACTCCGTAATAGAATTCCCGGAGTTGAATATTGAAGTTTTATGCAAGTTGATAAGCCTGTCTTGCGTTGTTATATCGTATTGATCAGAAAGCGTAAAGTAGCGCCAAATGGCGGAGTCATCATTTGATTTCCCGGTATAGCCGGTATGCGTTTAGCAAGTATGTTTATAATAATATGATATATAATCAGAATAAAAGTTAGTAAAGTAAATCGGTCGGATAGTATCTTGGCTACGGTTTGAGCCATACGAGTCAGATGATATCTTGGCTACGAGTATCGCCATACGGTCAAATAGTATCTTAGCTCTGATTTAGCCATGCGATCGGATAAAGATCAGATTTAGTATAAAACGATATGAGAATTAGTATAACACAGAAGGAGTTCAGAATAAATCAGAGTCGAGATAGTATTTTTTTCAGTTTAAACATGCTTGCTATATACTTGATTATTGATTGTTGAGACTTGATTGTGTCATGAGGGAACCAGCACGAGCGTCCTTGCCGCCTGAGTTTAGTAAGCTGTGTCGCCCAACGAGCGGGTGGGTATACGTCACTCCAAGGAGTGGCATGCCGTCACAGTAGGATGAAGATGGGATGAAGCTTTCCCCATATCAGGCTGATCAGCATAGCAGTACAGTTTGCCCTGTTGTGCACATGCGCCCGGGGAACACATTTGGATACGATTCTGATTACGAGATACGGTACAAGAGTCCTCCGAACTCGGACCGAGTTATTTATATCAGAGGCAATAGCCCGAGCTGGAGACCCGGGGGGCCGGTAGAGGTGCTCGTAGTTAGTAGATGAGTGGAGTGACTTATTTTTGGATGGTTTTGACCCGGAGTAGGGGGTATATTAGATTGTTTGATTGGTTGGCACCATCCGGCTTATGGGGTTGGTATTAGTTCTTGCTTTCTATATATATATGTATTTATATGTTATATATTAGATAATAGACCGCAAATCGCCACGTCGCTTAATTACGCTCCTGCCCTATCACAGTACGAGGAAAAGTGGATTCAGCTTATATCGGTTCTCACAAATTCGGTTATTTCACCTTTGTCGAGTTGCTGAATTTATGTTGTTTATATTCGGATGTGTTGATTGCTTTACATACTCGGTACGGATTAGATCTTGATGCCCGTTTGGGGGCCATTTGCATTACTTGCCTGCAGGTACTCATAGACGAGGGAGCGATCCCTCGTGATTCCGGCTTCAGCTCATAGAGTCATCAGCTCACGTCATCAGACTTGATATTCGAGAGGTTTAGTTCATTTTCTTTTCTTCATGCCGGTATGGGGTGGCCGGGACCTTTGTCCAGGCCATTTTATCGGTACTCATAGAGGCTTGCGGATTGTATATATACATCTCCACATGGTTAGTTGTGCCGGTCGTGTGAGTCGTGCGTCTTGTTTAGTTGTTTAGCATTGTTGATTTATTGGTCGTGTGGGGGCCATAATCTGATAGTTGTGGTGACCTTGTCGATCACGTAGATGTCTGATATTCTTTATGTTGAGTTACGGATAACTAAGACAGCATGGTGGCCTTGTCGGCGCATAGGTTCCCCTTTATAAGTATGTCTCTAGTTGCTGAGAGTATGATATTTGGTGGCTATAGACGGTCGGCGGCACATATTTCTGGCCGTTATATAGCCCCGTTGTTTCAAAAATACGAGATAAGAGCTAGCCGAGCCGGATAGTATGCCAAACCACTAGTTATGATCCAGGTCCTACTAGGGCTGGGTGCCAGTCATACCCCCAAGGCGGGGCGTGACAAACTTGGTATCAAAGCAGTCGATGTCAGGGAGTGCAAGCCGTGCTAAGTAGAATCTAATCTATGGATGTGTTGTGCACCACACATACTATAGGTAGAAATTTGCGAGGCATGATAGGATGGTTTACTCTTCCTTCTCATTCAATCGTGCTATAGGCGGTACAATATAGGTTGAGATAGAGCTGGCAAGGCACCAGGATGTTCTTAGGCTCACCGGTGCAGCCGTTATATAGCCCGTTGTTTCTAGAAATGCGAGATAGAACTGCTTGGTACCAGGATATTTCTGCGACTCACGATTACTTCAGTCCAGTCCCTGCTAAGGCACAGGTGATCCCTTACCCCCAAGGCCGGGGGCGTGACAAACTTGGTATCGGAGCGGGTCGTGTCAGCCGAGTGCGCCGTGCTAAGTAAGTCTTGTCTATGGATGTGTTGTGCTGCACATACTATAGGTAGGAGAATTTGTCAAGGCATGATGGGATGTTCACTCTTCCTTTACTCATTCAATCGTGCTATGGCTGGTACAATATAGGGTTTTAGAGTGAGGGGGAGCTGGCAGCTGCGGATGTTCTTAGGCTCACCGATTAGCGGCAGTATATAGCCGTTCTTTCTAGAAATCTGAGATAGAGCTAGCCAGCTTTGAGGTGTTACAGAAGCTCCACCGATTGCTTGAGTCCAGGTCTACCGTTTTGGTGCAGTCCCATACCCCCAAGGCGGGCGTGACAAACTTAGTATGACAGATTCGTGTCCCAGCAGGTACGCAAGCCGTGCAAAGTAGAGTCTTTTCTATGGATGTGTTGTGCACCACATATAGTGGAGGCTGCAGGCATGATAGGATGGTTACTCTTCCTTCTCATTCCAATCGTGTGCTATAGAGCGGTACAATATAGGGTTGATACCTAAAACTTATCATATTCTTTGTCTACAGATAAAAATGGCGGACCCGACGACACCCACTGCCACTGGTAGAAGATGAGATGCTAGCAACGGGGAGAGGGCTGCAAGCCAATTACAGATAAAGTACAGCGGCGGAGGTATCGAGGACCTCCCAATGCTGGAAATCCTTTATCGGTACCATTCCCAATATATTTCTCTATAACTTTAGAGTAGGAAGTTAGAAGCATAATGTACATCAGTTTGTTTATTTTGTTAGATATCATAAAGATCTATTAAGATAATAGAAAGTACCAGTTATCGAGATAAGTGCTTGAGAAAAGAAATGCATGATTTACCTCCATCTTTTCAAATGTGTAGTCTGGATTCCATGTTTTCATTTGTTGCAGTAGAAAAGGCTATTCCTACCTCTTAGTTTTGATTTAGTACAGAAAGTAAAGGACACTAAGAATTGACGAGGATTGCCCCAAAGTAGAGTAGTAAGTGAAGAGGGATTGGTTGATTCGAAAATTGCGTTAGAAAGCGTAAAAAGAGCCCCTATGATTACATAAGTTGTGCAGACCCTCACGGTAATAAGTCAAAAGAGCAAGTAAGACACTAGCTTACTCAAAGCAGGTGGAAAAGACCTGTCAGTGATATAACGCCTAGTAATAATCAAGTTCGAGTCGGGGAAAAGGCCAAGTACGCCATGTCGTAACAACGGCTGATTTATGCACGCAAGATAATAGTTATGGTTTGGATTTGATACCCGAGAAAGGTAGGTAGGTCATGAATCCAGATGAGATTGATTGTAAGCCAGAAAAAGTATAAGATGAGACTTGACCAGTAACCTTATTAATAATGAAGGCGAGGTACCTTGAACCCAGGCTCGGCTTAAGCAAGATATAAAGGAAGCGAGAATATTAGATTTTTGTGGGAAATTAGAATCACCCCCAGATTGGCAAATATCGTGTATGAAGGACTAAGCCTCGGACAAACAGTTAAGAGACAGTAAGATTGCGATTCAGAATGTTGCGGTATGTCCGCCTACGGAGAAGTTAAGCTAGCCGACACAAAGACTCTAATCTAGTGCGACCTGGAGAGATAAGACCAATGAGCAGGTCATGGGCTCTCAATATAATGCGAGTAAGGCCACAAGATTCGAATATCGACCCCACATTGTAAGAGTGACGAAATTCTAAATAGCAGATTATAGCTAAAGTGCAGGTGTTTTTGCTTACGCTGTGGGACGGAAACCAAGGAAATGGTACGAGGAAGGCAGATATCATTAAGTTTGTAGAAGCAGTATATCACGTGCAATATGAAATTGAGTGAAGTATGTCGGAGATTACGTATTACTAATAAAAGAATTCCAGTATGTATTGTACGTAGTTGTTGATATATATATATATATATATATATATATATATATCAAATATTTGTGAATAGCTGCCAATAGAGATTCTGATCCACCGCAGTTACGGTTAGTGCTAGGAAGTATATACGGATCGTACAGGACCCCTCGCCAAGAAAGAGGGTATGTAAGTGTGATTCACGTATGAAGCCATAGAAACTTTCTCAGTTCTCAGTTTATTCAGTTGGAGACATATATGTTTGTTGCCAGATATAGGCTTCGGAAACACAAGACTTAGTAGCCTGAATCGGGTGGTTAGATGATAAGGCGCGGTTAGACGGTCTAACGACCCAGTTGGCAGTATTAAGGGAAGCATCCCTAAAGATCAAGTAACATTATACATATTGCCAGAACCAAAATTTTTCCAGTATGTTATTGGTCGTACATCGTTTTCCCAGCCTTGTAGGTGAGATTCAACCTTAGTCAACCTAGCAATTATTACGTGGAATACCCATAGTCGGCCGGTAGTCGATCGAGACAAACCCGTGGGCACCCCAAAGAAGGGGTCACATCGGTAGTCAGTGACCGACTAGTACTTCAGCTGGTTCTCGTAAGATATTTAGATACAGAGCCCTAGCAGAAGGCCAGTCTTTACAGAATGGCTCATACGATCGAGAATTTCCCGAGCAAATTATCAATCCAGGTGGATACATTACAAGGCGTAAGGAATTGATAGTATTCTACTAGCACGGTGTTTACTAAGACAAGGAAGTCGGTAGGTTCCCTATAGAGATCACCAGGGACGGATCGCTTGAGAGTAAATCGGACTAAGCACAACTCCACAATTGTTCAATTAGGAACAAAACAATTAGGCTGTCCACAACTCTGCCAGTTATGAATGAGTTACGGATATTAGAGTAGGACATTTAGAGCATCGTTAGGCTTTGCTGCAACATTCGGGTCATTCAACCAGTAGCCAGTCATGCAAAAATTCATTCAGCCAGATTATTAGAGATCATGATCGTTATCAGGATCCTCTAATTGAATACAGGCACATGGTGTGCAGACGGTCGTTCAAGATATCCCGGCAACATGTAGCCTTAGGATGCGGCGAGAAGGCCCGGATCGCTCTAGCTATACCGGTGATTTTCAGCGATTTCTCCGACCTGTCATGATATGACCCGTCAATTAGCAAGTTCTCTAAATGTGATATTCTGTATCGATCAAGAAGACCCAATGTAGTAACAAACGCCCTTAGCCATAAATATATGGGGAGTTTGGCGTAATTGTAGCCGAACAACAGGAATTATCAGAGAAATACACCAATTGCTTGACCTAGCCGTTACGTGTAGCGAAATAGAGGACAACAGAGCGGTAATTCAGAACGCCGCTGTGTCGTCATTAGTTGTGGAGGTAAAAGAACGGCAATATGAAGATCCTGACCTGAGGTCGGCTTAAGGACAGAATTCGGCACGGGAAGCGCCCAGTTTTGGATGGCGAGGATGAAGTCTTTGCGATGTAAGGAGCCGCCTCTATGTTCCAGATATTTCAGGAAGCTCCGTCGGCCCAGTTATGAATGAGGTACATTACGCTCGCTATTCTCTTAACCCAGACGACGAAAATATACCATGATATCAAGGAGAACCTAAAGTGGCCAGTGGCAAGGAAAAGAGAAATTCCCGAATTTGTAGCCCGATGTCCTAAGTGCCAACAGGTAAAAGCGCAACCCCAGAAACCAGGCGGTTTAACTCAGGACATATTTGTCCCTCTCTGGAAATGGGAAACATTGAACATGGATTTTGTAAACGGGATTACCCGTACCAGACATAGGCATGATTCCATTTGGGCAATAGTTGTGTTGTGAAATCGGCTCATTTCACCTGAAGTGAAAGCTACTTTCTCGGTCGAGGATTATGCCGAATTATATATCGAGAGAAATAGTTAGATTACACGGTGTTCCGGTTATCAATTATTTACATGAGAGGAGCACAATTTACAGCTAGATTTTGGCGATCATTTGAAAAGAGTCAGGCCTTGATTAATTTGAGCACAACATTCAACCCTCAGACAGATAGGCAAGCAGAATGTACAATTAAAACGATCGAGGATATGTTACAAGCGTTTGTGCTAGATTTTGGAGGTAGCTGGGACGAGCATTTTGCCCGTTAATTGAGTTTGCTTATAATAATAGCTATCCACTCAGCTATCCGGATGGCGCCCTTCGAGGCATTATACGGGCGAAAATGCGGATCATTAGGTTGTTTGGTTTAGTAGAAGTCAGTGCTGATTAGGCCATTCAGTAGTCAGAGGAGAAAGGTAAACTTTGTCAGAGAACGCCTACTGACTACACAGAGCTGCCAAATCATTATGCGATATGTGTGAATTTGGGTACAATCATGATGTGGTATTCCCAAATATCTCCGATGAAAGGGTGATGAGATTCGACAAGAAAGGTAAGCTCGATCCGAATTTGTTGGGCCTTATCGAGATTCAATCAAGTTGAAGGCCCAGTGGCATATAAATTGAACCTGAATTAAATCAGTTATCAGGTCTCGTATCTATAAGAAATGCATAGGAGACCCATCCCGGGTCGGTCAGTCCAGGACGTCCAGGTTACAGAAGATCTTACCTATGAAGAGGTTCCGGTAGCTATCTTAGACCAGAACAAATTCGTAGATTGAGAACCAAAGATATTAAATACTGTCCAAGGTGTAACATTCTCAAGAACCCAGGAAGAGAGACCAGGAGGCGAGAGGAAGATATGAAAACCAGATATCCTCATTTGTTTCAAGCCTAGTCCAGGGCAATTTATGCTAGTATTTGTTTTATTCGAGTGCCCTATAGTATATGTATAAATGAAATGATCAATTTGCGTCTTTCATATGAACACTATAGTGTTGTGTGATACCTGTATTGGACTTTCTGCATTTTAGGGATTTTGGATAAGTCATATGAAACTCTGAAATTTTTCTAGAAATAAGTTGAGTAAGTTGAGAATTCCTATAGTTAGAAGTTTACATTCGAGGACGAATGTTCTTAAGGGGAGAATGTTACACTCCGTAAAATTTTTGACACGTAAGTGGCCTACTCGCATGTTGGTTAAGAGCTTTGAGGCCACCCATACATGCTGAAAAGGCCAGAGGAAGATCGGACAAGCGCCAAGTCGACGTCGCAAGGCAAAATGCGACATAAATCGCATTCTAGGAATGCGACTTATAAATTGCATTTTTAAATGCGACTTATAAATCGCATTCCATGAATGCGACTTAGAAGTCCCAATTATATATAAGCCTTCAAACTTTGGTTTTTGCTTCATTTCACATATAATTTCCAATGAACAAGCATGAAAAAATAGAGGGTGCGTGAGGTTCTTGATAATTATCGTTCGATTACTTCACCTTCAACCATGACCCAAATTCAAATTAACCTCAGATACCGAGGTATTTAGCAACAGCGAGCATTCCTACGAATTTAAAATTCGGCCGACAAATCATAGTGCTACCGGGCTAAAGGTAAGTGGAATTGCTCCAAATTAGTGTCAATATACTCCTAGCCCTAAAGTGAGTATTTCTCTCTTGGACTTTAAATAGCAAGTTTTTGACCTTCTTTATATAAGCCAAAGTTTGTTTCAATGTGTCAGCGAGGTTTTTTCTTCAGAATATTGGTGTATTTAGTTCTAATTGACATACATGTGAATGCAGTTGGGAGAAATAGCTGGAGTACTGACCGAGCTTCGTCCGTTAGTCGGACAACCCGAAGTTAAGGTATGTAAAGCCAGTTTCTTTGGCAAGTTAGTAACTTTAGCTTAGCATAATACAGTAAACTCCGCAATAGAATTCCGGAGTTGAATATTGGAGTTTTATGCAAGTTCGATGGCTTTGTCTTGCGTTGTTATATCGTATTCGGTCAAAGCTAGTAAAGTAGCGTCAAATGGTGAGTCATCATTTTAGAACTGAAGTATAGCCTAGTATGCGTTTAGCAATCATGTTTTATAATAATATGACATATATTCAGAATAAAAGTTAGTAAGTAAATGATTAGAGATAGTATCTTGGCTACAATTTAGCCATACGGTCAGATGATATATCTTGGCTACGAGTATAGCCATACGAGTCAAATAGTATTTTGGCTACAGTTTAGCCATGCAGTCAGGTAAAGATCAGATTCAATGGCAAAATGAAAATTAGTATAACACAGAAAGAATTCAGATTAAGAAATCAAAATACAGATAGATATTTTGAGTTAAACATGCTTGCTATATATGTGATTATTGATTGTTGAGACTTGATTGTGTCGTGAGGGCACACTTTTGAGCGTCCTCACCGCCCCTGGGTTGGTAACTGTGTCACCCACTGAGCGTGTGGGTATACGTCACTCCAAGAGGTGGCATACCATCCGCAGTAGGACGAATATGGGATGAAGCTTTCCCCATATCGGGGTACGATTCAACATAGCGTGCAGTGTGCCACATTGTGCGCTTGCGCATGGGGAACAGATTTCAGATACGATTACAGTTACAGATACAGTACAGGAGTCCTCCGGACTCAGACACAGTTATTTATATAGAGGCCATAGCCCGGCTGAGGCGGGGGCGGTATAGGTGCTCGCGGTTAGTGAATTGTGAGAGCTTATTTTTGGATGGTTTTGACCCGGGTAGGGAGATATGGGTGTTTACGATTGGATTTAGCCATCCGACTTATGGGGTTGGTATTGGTTCTTGCTTGCTATATATATATATATGTATTTATATGTTATATATTAGATAATGAACGGCGAGATCGCCACGTCGGCAGTACGCTTACGCCCCTATCACGTACGAAGAGTCTGATTAGAAACATATCGGTTCTTACAGATTCAGTTATTTCCTGCTATTCAGAGTTGCTAGTTATGTTGTTTATATTCAGATGTGTTCAGTTGCTTTGTATACTCGGTACCGGTGGTATGACGCCGTTTGAGGCTTGCATTACACTGCGGTACTCATAGACGAGGAGGCGTCCCTCATGATTCCAATAGCTCATGAAGTCATCTCCTGTCATTAGGGCTTGATATTAAGAGTGTAGTTCATTTCTTTTGTTGTACAGTATGGGTAGGCCGGGGCCATGTCCCAAACCATTTTATCGATACTCATAGAGGCTTGCGATTGTATATACATCTCCTGTGGTTAGTTGTGCGGTCGTGTGACTCCGTGCGTCTTGTTTAGTTGTTTAGCATTATTGATTGTGTTGGCCGTGTGGGGCCATAATCTGATAGTAGTAGACCTGTAGATCGCTGATATATAGTATTCTTTATGTTGAGTTACAAATAACTAGACAGCATGGTGGCCTTGTGAAAATGCACCAGTTCCCTTTATAAGTATTCCTCTGGTTAGCTGAAATTATATTTACAGGTGTCTATAGAGCCTAGTGACCCGGAAAGTGTATTCTGTGGTGATTATATGCTTGTTGTTTCAGAAATGACGAGATAGAGCTAGCCGGGCACGAGATGTGCTTAGGCTCACCCGTCATGATCCGAGTCCTACTAGGGCACCGAGGTGCAGTCATACCCCCAAGGCGGGCGTGACATCAGACCTTCAAACGACGGGTAGATAGGACAGTCGTTACTCATCACAATGACCCTTCACTTTCTCTCTTGTTATTTAATCAATGCACTGGTTTTGGAATCCTCCCAATAAACACATACAGGTTCATTGCGAGTGACAGCGGGTCGTTGCACCTTTCCGTGGCCACTAGACCAAGCTTCCCAACTCTATTGCTCTCACCACAGCCACTTACCACGATTTGTAGTTTCCCACAACGATTCATACCATGACTCATACTACCTAGTCTAGGAACACCAAAATCAGACGACTCTTGAAAATGGCCCATTATAGGGACCTACGACTCGTACCATGACTCATCGTCCCAGGCTTTTTTCTGTAGAGATGAACCACGGCTCATGACTATGAGTCATCACATCAACCAATAGGTTGTACCTTGACTCATTTGTCAAGACACCATCAGCGAAACTTTTCCGACTTAATACCATGACAGTTCTCCACATTTCCATTACAATGAGTTGTTACGAGATATTTCAAACTTTCTCTGTGATTATATTTCAATCCAGATCTAGTTGTAAGAACTTTTGGTGTGTTACATTATCTTCCCCAAAAACATTTTCCTCAAATGTGATAAGCATCTTGAAGGGCTAGAGAGCTGTGCGTCTGGCGGAGCATCTAAAACCGTGGCGATATAGTGACTAACTTTGGTGAAATACATAACTAAACTGAATTCACAAAACATACATTTTTACTAAGACATGAAAATAACTTAGAGACATGATCTTCACATGAGATTGAATAAAGTATTATGGAGGAAACTAATACCTCAAGCTTGAACGGAGGCTTGGAAGGGAATAGATGCGGGTATTTAGCCATCATATCTGTTTCGGCCATCCCATTTAGCTCCATCAAAAGATGATTCCTCCACAAAACCTTTACCAAGCTACTTCATTCTTTCACAACTTACAAACCACGACGATCAAGGATCTCACTGCTACCTCCTCCTTGCAGTGGTTGTCCCTCAATCTAGTGTTGTATCACGAAACAACTAGAGATGCATCATGATGCATTTCTTCAACAAGGACACATGACATCTTGGATGCACCGAAGCTAACCCCGCTGGTAGCTCCAGCTCATAGGCTACCTTGCCAACGTGTCTCACAATCCTATATGTCCCAATATCACTGGGCCCTCTTCAAGCCTCACATACTCCTTCATGGGAGACACCTTTAAAATACCCAATCATTAACGTCAAACTCAAGATCTCTCATCCTTATATCCACATAGGATTTCTATCGACTCTGAGCTATTTTCAACCATTCCCTAAAAAGATGAACCTTCTCCATGGCCTCATAAACTGAATCTGGCGCTATCAAGGTAGCCTCACCTACCTCAAACTAACTGATAGGTGACCTACACCTCCACCCATAGAGAGCATTAAATGGAGCCATACGAATGCTCAAATGATAATTATTGTTTAGGCAAACTCAATGAGAGGCAAGTGATCATCCCAACTACCTTTGAAGTTGATCATGTAAGCTCTCCTTACATCCTCCAAAGTTTGAATGGTCCCTTCATCTGACAATCTATTGGTGGGTGAAAATTCATGTTAAGCTTCACTGAGTACCAAGACCCTTAAAATGACCTCCAAAGCGAGAGAGGTAAATTGGGTGCCTCTATATGAAATGATGGATAATGACACTCCATGGACCAGACTAACTCCTGAATGTACAATCTAGCATAGTCCTCAGCTGAATCAGTAGTTATGACCAATAAAAATTGCTGCTTTGGTCAACATGTCCACAACCACCCAAATAGAGGCATACTATCGGTGGAGTGCGAGGCAACCTGTAATAAAGTCCATATTGATCTCTTCCATTTCTAAATAGGGATACTGATGTCTTGTAACATACCGCCATGTATTTGATTCTCAACTATAACTTGCTGACAGTTTGGACACTTAGCCACAAACTCCACTATGTCATGATGTCATTCCACCAATAGACCTCCAGTAGGTCATAGTACATATTGGTGGCACGGATAGTGATGAGCTTTAAATTTACCAACTCATTAGGATACTAATCATGAATTTTTTCTTAGCTTTTGAGTCATTTATGTGTATTTTATGTTGAACAATTATGCGCTCTAGTTTGAATTAGTTTATAACTTTTGAATTATCAACTTAATTCTCCATGGGATATGACCCCGACCACTCACGGGAATATTTTTGAGCGACGACCGTTTACACTCTTTTGTAAAGAGGAGTGTATTTTGGACGTTATCAAAAATGGCTCCATTGCCGAAATTGAGTTGTGATAAGCCATTAGTTATTTATTCATTCGAACTAGTTTTGCATTTTTGTTTTACATTTTGTTTTTCTTTTACCTTTGTTTTTGTTTTGGTTGTATGTAGTTGAATGATGGCATCATGGAATGAAAGGAGGTTTGTTGGTGGCAACCCTTATTATGATGACCCATTTCCCTATTGTGGAGGACCACACTATGGCAAGATTACAATTATCCCCCTAGAAGGGAGATGAGTACACCTTCTCCTTCCCGTAGTGGGTATAGATGCACAATATGTGGTAGTCATGGGAGACATTGGGATGGATGCCCAAACGGGTTCACTTCTCTCTATAATGGTTATGATAGAAGTTGTGCTCCTAATTTTAGAGGAATGAAACCATGTCAATAGAGGGAAGGAGAAGCACATGTGGACGCATAAAAGCCATGCTCTAAGCCTTTGTGGAGCGGAGTCTACTTCGGATAAGAATACCAACCCCTCTATGCCCATGTAATCATCAAATCCGCTAGAAGAAAGATGTAAATATCTAAAAGAAGAAGTGGAGGAGACATTGAGGAGCATAACAAGATGAAGTGAACAATGGAGCATAGCTCAACATGACTCAAGGGAGGGAAGTTCAAAATGATGATGAAGAAAGAGTCAAGGTGAGCTTTGAAGAAAGAACTCATATAGGTACGCAAACCAATAACCTTACAAAATGCAAGATACCGAACTTGAAGAAGTGACACTAGAGCCCCCAAGTGACATCCAAAAAATCATGCTCAAGGACTCTAGTGCACTTGAAGGAGGATGTCCAAAGAAACATGCTTGAAAGGGGAGCAACTTAGACCTCCCTCTTATCATTTTTCAACATTGACCATGGTTGAAAAAATGGAAAGCTGAGAGACCAAGTCGATGAAAGGAATTGAGGAGGAAGATCAAAGGTGGATTCATCTTAGAAGTATGCCATTCCAACAAGGACAAGCACATCCCTCCTTCAGGGCCAAGAAGCACAAGATGCAACATCCGTTGCTTGGTCCTTCGATGCTTACACCTCCACCCTAAAGCGAGTGAAGAATGGATAAGAAATTGGGGTGTGATTCCAAATGCTCAATGTGGAGAGAGAAGTGGTGAAGTTGAAGTCGTCGAACCACGACGTTAACTAAGGCACTTCTTGGGAGGCAACCCAAGTGATTTTACATTTTGTTTTTTTATTTTTCTTTTTTGTTTTACTTAATGTTTGTGTTTTCTTTGTTTGTGCAAGAGATTGCAGTATGGAATGTGATGAAGGTGAGAGAAGCCAAATTCAAAGTGAACATGGCTCTAAACCGGTGAAGTGCAAAGTTCAAATGCATGAAATGCAGATGTCAAACAGAATGCCTGGAAGAAATTGGTTAAACGATTGGCACATACGTGTTAGACTGGCGCGTCGGTTCCAAAGCGCAGAAATGCCAATGGAACACATCGGTTATGAGCGAAAGGCCCAGAGTTCTTTCCTATTCCTTTATTACTTTGTTTTACCATATGCATCGAGGAAAATGCTTTATTTGTGTCAGGGGGTGAAGTTTGAGTAATCTACTTGTTAAGTGGTGCATGATATGGCCCTATGATAGATTGGGTGACATCATTCTTAAGGGTAAACCGTCATTACTTGTGAGTTTGTATCGCCTTTTTAGATAGTAGTCTTTGAATAAACTAGGGTTATCTTTATACTACGGTTCTTTCCCAAGGAGATTGCGATTTCTTTGTCTTTTCTTTCATATTTGAGGCTGGGTTGGCACTTCCCGAGTATTAGATTGAGAGGCGGCTTTCTTGGGAAAAATACAAGTCAGATTCTTGTTGAGTCTTTTGTGCAATTTCTTGGTACCACCAATATTTCTTACTTGTCATTGTGCATGAGAGTTGAAAGAAAAGAGGGTATCTAAATACGAAAATGAGCACGCTCTTGTCATGAATTATATATTCCTTGCTTGGCTTGTTGATTCATGTAAATAGCTCGTTAAAAAGTCATCCTCTTAATGTGACAAAGGAAGTGTTTGAACTCCTTGGATTTGAGCACCTTGTGGTGAGGTTTTAGCTTAATTCTTATGTATGCATGATTGTCTAGAATTTCCCTAAGTGCTTAATTCAAGAAAAAATGATAGATGTGGCTTCACTTAGAACATGATATTAGGCCCTCTTTTGTTAGTCACTTCACCCAACTGACCTCCTTGAATATTAATCTTTGATAGCCAAAGTTTGAGCCTTGGACCCTTTCTTTGGAAACCACATTACAAGCTACAACCAGCCATTCTTAATCCCTTCTCTTGCAGCTTATTCTCCCCTAATTTCTAGTAGTAATATAATGAAAATGCGGTCTTGAAGCCCATGGGATAAGGGAAGCGATAAGGAAATGAATGTGAAATTAGGTAAAAGCCTAAGTTTTGGAGTTTGCAAGAGTAGGGAAAATGAGAAGCCTAAAAGTGAGGTGGCACTAAAATCATGATAAAATGAATGAATCGATGGGTTGAAAGACCTCGAATCATCAAAAGAGAAAGAATACAAAAAATGTTCTATATCTTGCATAGATAAGGCTAAATGTGAAATTCATGGGTATTATAAGGGTAGTTTGTGTTATCAATAGATAAGATGATGAACAAGGAGAAATAAGGTGGAGTGATTTCAATAATATAATGGGTTGTTACAAGCTTTTGTAAAGGCATTAGGGAGGCTTTAGTCACTAAAGCTAAACAATTATCCTACACTCATCCCTAGCCTTCATTATGACCCACAGTCTATTGATTCTAAGTGTAGCAACAGTACATTAGTGGAGATATACATGAAGGGCAAGCCTATGGATCAATTTATGTGCACTTGAATTTCTTTATGAGAGTGAGCGCATTTGTCTTATCTTATAATCCCATTGTATGAAATGCTCTATCGTATGGCATTCTCTCTTCTTCTGAGGGGCATCATTTTCTTGGAGTACATGCTTAAAATTATTTTTCGAGGTATGATTAAGGCAAGTGTTCGGTCGTGCGGATGACTACGCCAAGTGCACGTAGTCGAACAAGTAGTAAATGGCTCAAGTAAGCCAAGTATCGATCCCACAGGGACTGGACTACGGTAGCAAATCTACTCAAGTGTCAATAAACTGTAACTTAAAAAATGCAGACAACGATTTAATGAAAGATTTTTATATTTAGCTTCCTAATTTATGCTAAGTCTAAAATAAATACAATTTGAGTCTGAACTATGAATGTGAGCATGCTGAGGCTAAAACGAACATGTAGAGAAATAAATTATGGATACAATTTGATCTATCTTTTCTCCGGTTGCTGATGAATTATTGCCTATGGATTAGTATTTAACCCAACTTAAGAATCATGTTGAACCTTCCCACCTACATTTACGTGATGAGAAGAAATTCATGTTCTAGCCATACAAAACCGATTCCGTAATTGACTAATACGGCTTTCAATTGTCTTTCTCCTGAAGAGGTAAATCGAATTCTCCAATTTCCCAAACTAGAAAAGATCATATCCTATCAATTCACAACTTTCCAATTTAAATTGCTCTCTCAGTGAAACCAGGACTTTTTAGATATACATTAACATTGGCCAAACATTAATCAGAGTAAGAACAGAATTAATAGAACAACCATGGAAGAAAAGCTGAAAAACCAAATGATCAACAATCACATTTCAATACAATTGTTCGTAACCTCAGCAAGAAGTGAATTTAGCCACTCATTTGTGGATTAAACATCTTCAAATGAGTGTAAATCATCTAAACAATTGAAAGAAAGGAGAAGAGATAGAAAAACCCTAAGATTTTCATCCCTCAGCTGCACTTTGTAACCCACGTTCTTGCTCCACCAAGTGAGAATAATTAAAAATGAACTTTTAAAGTGTTCTATTTATCTTTTGGTGGAAATTTTTTACGAATAACAAGCAACGTGTCACGAGTGCATCGCGGAGCACTACCTCAACGTGACACGGGACGAACGTGGACCCTTACTTTCCCAGATTTGGTCGTCAGGTATTTTATCCCAACGTGGCACGGCATGCAATGCGGGCTGGACGCGTGACACGGCACAAACGCGCACCTTCACTGGAATTCCAAGTTCCAAGTAATTAGGTCCAACGTGCCACGGAGGCAACGCGGACCTCCTCACGGAATTTTTGCCAATTTTATCATGCAGGGCGGACTGCATCCGCGATGGCGTGACACGGCTCCATCGCGAGGCCCCTTTAATCATTGCTTCCCTTGGCCATTTCCTTGCTCGCTTCGAGTCCATTTCCGATTCCTCCCAACATGCATCTTAGCTTCATAAAATTACATTTTCTGCCAAAACAACACTAATCATGTTGGTTAGTATAAATTCACATTTTACTACAATTTACATGAAAATGTACAAACATCGTTAGATAAACAAGATGAAACGACACATTTGAATATCACTTGGGCATATAAATATGCCCACAGTCACTACCCCACTTAAAATCTTGTGCGTCCTCGAACAATAATCTTACACCTCATGCAATTGACACCCAATCATGGGTACTTTGGCTCAACAATCCGAGCTACAGTTGCCATGTTGTATAATGTCAAAGAGTGTAAATCAGTGATCCAGCGCATCAGCAGCGCCTCTAACTCAAGAATCGACTCTGGAACGCCCGGCAAACTCATGCAAATTAGCTGATCAAGATATCAAACACAAAATTCAATCTCGTCAAACATGTGCCCTCACCACACAAGAGAATTTCCCCCTTTTCAATCACATGAACTCTAAACATTACATGCGGGGGCATATAAACACGATTTCGCTCTCTCTCCCAAAAGAATTCACATGCATCATGTCATGAACCATAGGCTTGCCTCTAGTGTATTACTCCACTAATATAAGGACGCGTGATGTAGGATCACGTAGGACTTAACGGGTCTTAATGTAAGCTACGGAACTAGTAAATACTGGGCTAACCAATAATAGCAACTAGCATCCTTAAGCGTTTTTTCAATACACCCCATCAACATTATAGGCATTGTTTCTTCCTTCATCCTCCCATTCTTGAAGTCTTTCTTTATTTTTGTCCCCATTCTTTAAGCACACCCGAATTAACAATAAAGATTAGTTATGCGTCTTTATTTTCTTTAAATGCGGCAAGTGCACCTTTGATCTTTCCTTACTTTCATCACTTTGCTTTTTCTTTTCTTTTCACAATTCTCACTCCTTGACAACGACAGGAAAATTATTTTCTTGAGCGCTTAAGAGTTTTGAATCGAATTTATGGATAATGAAAAGAAAAGGTTAAGCTCGGTTTACACCTTTTCGACAAAAGAAAAAAATTAGGCTAAAGGCTCAATGGGCTAACTAGGATTTGACATTCGAGGTGGGTATGAAATAGAAAAAAAACTTTCGGTTAAAACAAAAAAACTCCTACATCCTTTCCTACACTACACTTCCTTCATTTCATTTCGTACACACACTAGGCAAGTTCTAGACAATTTACAATAGCATGAAATAATGTGAAACCTCACTAGACACTCATTGCACATACTCAACTCAAGACATATTCACAGACTCTTCAATTAGCTAATTACAAGAATTCAAAATTAAGCCTCAATCACACCGAATCGAACTCTATGGCCTAGGTATCTCAACATGTTTACAAAGTTGCATGCTTTCAAACGAATCACCTTTGCATTCTAAATATCATGTACAACACACAACAAGAATTTCGCAACCATAAAGTAGCGACACGCATGGGATACAAACAAACAAACAAAAATAACAGACAAAAACTACTCCTATCGACTACATTTCCCTTAAGACGGTCGTCATCCATCCATTATAGGGTAGCGGTCACTGGCTACGACTTCGAGTTCAATGGGACTATTCTCGGTAAAAAAGAGCAAAAAAACAAACATAAAGAAACCCAATCATAAACATAATTAATGAAAAATTTTTAAAATATTGGTAATTTCGATAAAAAAAATTTACACAACCGGCTAACAACATTCAACGGCACACAACGACTTCACAATAATTACAATGCAAAACATACACACAAAAAGCACAGGGTCACAATTTTTCCAAGCACCACAACAGAACATGAATATCAACAAAACAAGACAACAACCAGCATCTAACTACTCCCACCCACACTTAAACCGAACACGCCCGGTGTTTCATAAATTGAACTATAGCACAAAAAGTGGTGGTGAAACTCCCCTGATCAATCAAGTATTCATCTTCTTCGTCAGGTGCCGCTGCCTCATCTCCTATGTCACAGATGGCGATCATCTCTCAGGCTCAACATGAGAGTCCTCCCGGCGTGTCTCCTCTTCGGTGGGGCGTCGTCATCTGAGTCTCCACAAAAGCTGGGCCCACCCGACATAGAGCCCTGCGCGTTTCGCCCGAAGGGTAGTCTAAGTCAGTACGCCCACGGCTCATCCTGCATTAGCCTCCCGCCTATGCGCAGTAGGGCATACGCATCCCGAACATGCGGGCCATGTGCGATCATCCAGGCATGGCTCGGCTAGTGTAAGAACTAGCCCATAAGTGTGTCGGGTGCCTTGGTCTTTGTGACATCCCGGCACGCCTATCCATCTGCGGGATGTAATTCGGGGCCTCTTCCTCAACATCCGAGCCCCGCGAGGGAGCGTGAGTCGGCAAGCCACCAAACCGTACACAGTGCCCTTGATGCAGCAGGGCTCTCTTCTTATGGATATGATCACCACCCCAACATTGATCTCCAACCCTTTCATCAGGGCATACACCAAGCATACGCGATCCCAGTGACCTGTCATGTGCACCCAGAATCGAGGGCGAGGACAAATAATTTTCGGCCAGTCCTAGCTCACACATTATGTGTGAGTAGGGCAATGTCGATGGTAGCCCTCTCCTTATGCCTGCTCAACTTGTGCTGTCAGGCGGCTCCACAAAGGTGCGTCTGATATCCGCATACAGTGGAGTGATATTCGGTTTCTTAGAGAGTATATGAGCGTCTGTGTTCCGCGCCCCCAAGATTGCATTCAAGTGATGGGGCTCAAAAGTGACAATTTGACCCCTTATTTTGTGGTGTGGGAGCGTCGGGGTTCCAATTTGCATAGAACTCCCGAATCAAATTGCATATTGCACTCCTTGGGCTCTTCAAAGATGAAGCTCGGCCAGCCCGGTGTCAATCAGTTGGACAGTCGGGAACTCTGTGCTAGGCTCCTTGCAATGTGCTCCTCGAGGAAGTACTTGTTCTCGTTATGTGCACTTGAATTTCTTTATGAGAGCAGAGCGCATTTGTCTTATCTTATAATCCCATTGTGAGATGCTATGAAATCATGTAGCATTCTCTC
Organism: Datura stramonium; assembly: GCA_018107945.1. NCBI lineage: Eukaryota > Viridiplantae > Streptophyta > Magnoliopsida > Solanales > Solanaceae > Datura > Datura stramonium. The sequence continues at coordinate 61,451 of JACEIK010006533.1, forward strand.
TTCTTACGAGGGCATCAATTTCTTGGAGTACATGCTTAAAATTATTTTCAAAAAGAGAGGTATGATTAAGGCAAGTGTTCGGTCCGTGGATGACTACACGCAAATGTAGTCATTCAAGTAGTAAATGGCTCAAATGAAATAGTATCGATCCACAGGGACTGGACTACAGTAGCAAATCTACTCAAGTGTCCAATACAACGCCCAGCTTAAAAATGCGAGACAACGATTGTGAAAAGATTTTTATATTTAGCTTTTCTAATTTATGCTAAGTCTAAAATAAAATACAATTTGAGTCTGAACTATGAATGTGAGCATGCTGAGGCTAAAACGAACATGTAGAGAAATAAATTATGGATACAATTTGATCTATCTTTTCTCCGGTTGCTAGTGGAATTATTGCCTATGGATTAAAACTCGTATTTAACTTAGAATCCTTGAACCTTCCACCTACATTTCTGTGATAAGAAAGAGACCATGTTCTAGCCATACATAACAAATTCCGTAATTGACTAATTGGACTTTCAGATATATTTCTATCACGAAGATAAATCAATTCTCCATTTTCCCAAACTAGAAAAAGATCATATCCTATCAATTACAACTTTCCAATTTCGTACTCTCTCGAGTGAAACCAGACTTTTAGATATATACATTAACATTGGCCAAACATTAATACATTCAGAACAGAATTAATAGAACCATGGAAGAAAAGCTGAAAAACCAAATGATCAACAATCACATTTCAATACAATTGTTCGTAACTTCAATAAAAGTGAATTTAGCCACTCATTTGTGGATTAAACATCATCAAATGAGTGTAAATCCTCTAAACAATTGAAGAAAGGAGAAAGAGATGAAAACCTAGATTTTCATCCTAAATTTGTAACCCACGTTCTTGCTCCACCAAGTCGAGAATAATTACAAAAAAATGAACCTAAGTGTTCTATTTATCTTGGTGGAAATTTTTACGAATAACAAGCAACGTGTCACGGAGTACATCGCGGAGCACTACCTCCGTGACACGGGACGAACGTGGACCCTTACTGGGGTGGTCGTCCAGGTATTTTATCCCAACGTGGCACGGCATGCAATGCGGAGCTCGACCAACATGACACGGCACAAGCGAGCGCACCTTCAGCGGAATTCCAAGTTCGAGGTAATTTGGTCCAACGTGCCACGGAGGCAATGCGTACCTCCTCTGGAATTTTGCCAATTTTAATCTGTAGGGCAGAATGCATGCGACAGCAGCGTAATGGCTCCATCAGGCCCCTTTAATCATTGCTTCCCTTGGCCATTTCCTTGCTCGCTTAGAGTCCATTTTCCGATTCCTCAACATGCATCTTAGCTTCATAAAATTACATTTTTCCTGCAAACAACGCTAATCATGTTGGTTAGTATAAATTCACATTTGCAATTTACATGATGCAAACATCGATGAATAAACAAGACAAAACAGCGCATTTGAGTATCGCGGGTACAGTTGGTTAGTATAAATTCACATTTTACTACAATTTACATGAGAATGTACAAACATCGATAGATAAACAAGACAAAACGACGCATTTGAGTATCACTTGGGTACATAAATATGCCCACGATCAGCAAGCGCGTAGAGAACTTTAAAGCATACTTTGAATGTGAATTATCAATGACTTGAGATACTTTTTGAACTTCTTTTGAGCAACTATACCCCTTGTTTGAATGAAATGAATGCATGCAAGATATGTTTAGTGATTTTGGTTACCTATTGAAGCTTGTGCAACATGGTTTAAGTCTTTTTTTTCTTGAGTTGGTGTATAATATTTGGATTGTCTTGCGGTGATGATTTTGTGTACAACTACCATAGTGCCTTAAGCCTTAGCAATGTTCCCTTGTGCAAGAATGTATTGATTGGCCCTTGATACAAAAAACTCATATATATAGCATATTTTTCATTTGCTCAACTGTAAAGAATTGCATTACTTGAGGACAAGAAATGGTTCAAGTTTGGGGGTTTGATGAGTTGGAAATTTACCAACTCATTAGGCTCCTAATCATGAGTTTTTGCTTAGTTTTCGAGTCATTTATGTGTATTTTGTGCCCTTTCTCTTGAATTCTTTGTAGGTACTCCACCTGAGTAAAGAAAGCATGAAATTGATCAAAACACATGGAATTTTAGAAGAAATTTGATGAATTAGCATATGAGGGAGAGGAGCTAAAGATAAGGGAAGATTTGAGCTCAAAAAGAGGTGCAAAGACATGCTTTGAAAATGCTAAACGCGGATATGGAAGGGCAAAATGCCGAAGCTACTGGCCGGACCGGCTAAACAACCGGCCCTTCACGAAATTGCACCGGCTAAAAGCCTATGGAACTGCTGGTTCCCTCTGCTATACCACTGTTTTCAACCGGCCGCAGTTTGGCTCTTCACGAATTGCCACCAGCGAAATACCGGTTCCTCACCGGAGAGTCCTTCTAATGAAGGGTAAAAGGGTCCAAAAAGGTCTCCAAAGCATCTAGAATCTTCAAGGGCATTTGGGGAAAGTTGTACACAAGAAAGTACAGATATATAACTCCATTGTACACCAACCAAGGGGGAACTATTCAACCAATAAATTATTCATCTAATTTTTATCTTCTTCATAGAATTAGGAGGAGAATCTTTTATCCATAGTTTTGTAGAGTTAGGTAGTACTTTATTCTTCTTTTTCTTTAACCCATTTTGGAGAAATTCCACCATTGTTGTAAGAGCTTTTGAAGCAAATTGGTGAAGCTAATGCAATGAATGTGAGGGAAATTCTCTTGGTATCTTCTCTCTACCTTTAAGTATGCTTTACTAATTTGCTAGCTAGAGATATATTCATGATGGGTTTGTTAATTTGATTGGGTTTTGATAAATTTCTCTTTGATTCTTATTGAATTGTAGGTGGGTGTTGCTAGATTCATCTTCCTATTGTTCAATTAAGTATAAATCTATTAGATTCTCTTCAATCTATTAGTAAAGATCTATTGATTATGATATGGGTCTATCTATACTTGCTTGATTGTTACTAGGGAGAGCATATTAAGTATTGGAAGGGAGTCTAGTAGTGGGCACGGATAGGAGATTGTAAAATTAAGCTAGAAATAGCTTAAATTACTTCCTCCTTCCTAATTGACAGCTAACAACTAGGAATAGTGAAGTTGCTGATCCAGATCAATTAGGGTTGAGCTAAATCGCAGCTAGATTTTGAGAAAACTATAGCTAGGGGTAGTCAATAGGCTGGGATGCTGAGGCTACCTACTTCCCGAGATTATTCACACTTGAGTCTAAGGCATTGAAGAAATTCCCGATTTAATTTTGATCTCACCCATAGAATGTCCCTAGCCTCTCACTTGTGATTACTTCAATTGGAATTCCCCCCGATTAGTTTTAGTTTAGAATTAGATAGTTATTTTCTATTTTAATTTCCCCCTAATATTTACTTTTTAAATGTTGAACAATTATGCGCTCTAGTTTGAATTAGTTTATAACTTTTGAATTATCGACTCATTTCTCTGTGGGATTCGACCCTGACATTCGTCGGGAATATTTATTTTGAGCAGCGACCATTTATGCTCCTTCATAAAAGAAAAGTGTATTTTGGACATTATTAGATGGATAGAATATTAGAAAGCATGAGCCTCATTCAACATTCTTTCTGTCAAATCATCAACACCCGAAACACATAAACGACCCTGATATCGAAGTACAGGTTCTCTCCCTTGGGAAAAGACCTTCACCCTTTGATTCTGAAATGCTTCCTTCAATTTCACTATGATAGGGTCTTCATATTGCCTAGCCTTGACCTTAGTCACCAATGAATATTCATACCAATTCTGAATAATGACACCACCATCCCTCAAGTCAACAAGGCAAACCCCTAACCGTGCAAGCCAATGCACATCCTTCACCAACTCCTTCCTCCCATCCACAACGTGGGACACTCTCTTTATAGACAATCTACTAAGGGAATCTTCCACTACATTGGCCTTTCCCAGATGATAAAGGACACTCATATTGTAATCCTTAAGAAGCTCTAGCCATCTTCTTTGTCCCAAGTTCAAGTCCTTTTGAGTGAACACATATTGTAGGCTCTTGTGATCTGTGAACACATCCACATGTACCCATACAAATAATGCCTCCAATTCTTCAAGAAAAAAACCACCGCCACCAACTCGAGGTCATGAGTTAGATTGTTCTTCTCATGGGTCTTAGGCTGACGAGAAGCATATGCAATAACCTCGCCCCGCTACATCAATACACACCCAAGGACAATCCTCAAAGCATCACAATACACCACAAAACCATCAGTACCCTCGGGTAAAGTCAAAACTAAGGCTGAAGTGAGTTGAGTATTCAACTCCTGAAAGCTCTTCTAAAAAGCATTAGACCATTGAAATTTAGCCTTCTTCTGAGACAAATTGGTCAATGGTGCGGCAATGTAGGAAAAGCCCTCTACAAACCTTCGGTAATAACCAGCTAAACCTAAAAAGCTCTTAATATCTGTAGGAATGATAGGTCTAGGCTAATTCTTCACCACCTCTATCTTTTGAGAGTCCACTTGCACACCCTCACTAGATGCTACATGACCCAAGAATGAAGCTGAGTCCAGCCAAAACTCATACCTACTAAACTTACCGAACAACTAATGGTCTTTAAGAGTTTGCAAGGAAACATTTAAGTGAGTGGCATGCTCCTCCTTGCTCCTAGAGTATATGAGAATATGATCTACGAAGACAATCATGAACATGTTTAAATACTACTTGAACACCCTGTTCATCAAGTCTATAAAAGCTGCAGGGGCATTCATTAGTCCAAAAGACATAACTACGAACTCGTAGTGGCCATACTGAGTCTAGAAGGCTATCTTCGGAATGTCACTCTCCATAACTCTGAGCTGGTAATAGCCAGACCTGAGGTCTATCTTAGAAAAGAACTTAGCACCTTGAAGTTGGTCAAACAAGTTATGGATTCTGGGGAGGTGATACTTATTCATTGTGACCTTGTTCAACTACTGATAATCAATACACGTATAAAAAGAACCATCCATCTTTTGAATAAAGGGAACTGGTGCACCCCATAAGGACTTACTAGGCAGGATAAACCCCTTATCTAAGAGATCTCTCAACTACTCCTTTAACTCCTTTAGCTCGACCGGAGCCAATCTGTAAGGAGGAATAGATATTGGTTGCGCATCGGGGAGAAGGTCAATACCAAAGTTAATCTCCCACTCAAGAGGGACTCCTGTAAATCATCTAGAAACACCTCCGGATACTCACATACAATTGGAACTAAGTGGAGAGTCGGGTCTTGGACGTAGAATCCTTAACTCGAACTAGAATATAGACACAACCCTTAGAGATCATCTTTCTTTCTTTAAGATATGAGACAAAATGACCTACAGGAACCACTAAACTACCCCTCCACTCTAGGAAAAGTTTACTCGGAAATCAGAACTCTACTGTATGAGTTCTACAATCAACTTAAGATAACATGCATGTAAGCAATCCATACTGAATATGACATCAAAATTAGTCATGTCTAACTATATTAGGTCGGCTAAGGTGACTTTTTAAGTACCATGATAGGGAAATTTTTGTATACCCATCGAGTTATAACTAACTCACCGACTGGAGTAGAGACTAAGAAGGGTTCTAATAGGGTTTCGGGACTAACACCAAAACGGACTGCAATATAGTTAGTCACGAAGGATAATGTGGCTCCAGGATATAACAATGCATATACATCAAGATAAAATACTCATAACATACCGGTAACCATATCGGGTGAAGTCTCCTGCTTCTGCCGTGATGAGAGAGCACGATCAGCTGCACTAGTAGAAGCACCCTGCTACAAAGGATGTGTTGTTGGAGCTGCAGAACTGGTGGCTGGAGCATGGCCTCGATTTTCACCTTGCCTAGATAAAGGACACTCCCTACGCATGTGCTCGGGCATCCCATACCCCAAACAAATAACTAATACAACTAGGCACTCTCCTATGTGGTTCTTACCATATTTACCGTAGACTTGGAAAGTGCGCTCTACTGGCATGCTCCTATGTCCCCTAGAACTTGATGCCTTGCTAATCTGATCACCCCGAGGTTTGGATGGAAAACTAGCTGATGACGGTGCTAGGGTCAATAACATCTGGTGGGACTGGAGGCGATGTTCACCACCAGACCACTACTGGGAGAACCCAAAGCTTTCTATCCTAGCCCTCATGGCCTCTCTCTCCTTATTTTTCATTTGTTCTACCTTAATCTGCTGGGCATATATGACCAACTATGCGAGTAGTCAGGTCAAACGATGACTCGTTCTGTGACATTTTGCACGAGAACTGAAGTTCCAGATTTTGGTTCCAACTTCAAATTTTCCATATTAATTACTTGCACCCATCAACAAACGTAAACACTATATATTTCTTACATTTACAACTTGGGTTGCCTCCCAAGAAGCGCTTCATTTAACGTCGCGGCACAATGTGGATGTTTTGGCTACTCAGACTTCACCAAAACACCTCCATGGGTTTCCTCCCATGCAGCACCTGATTTAACTTCGTGGCACAATGCAATTCTCTTGACTACTCAGAATTCGTCAAGTAATTCGTCTCCGTCCTCCAGTGTTTAGATTATGCTGAATTCCTTTGGCTGTTTCATGGTCTGACAAATGTTGAAGGTGAACTCTTCTTTGTTTAACCTAAATTTTTACTGGCCTACCTCCACATCTACTAGGTCCCTACCTGTTGCAAGGAATGGTATCCCCAAAATGATGGGGACCTCAGAATCGACTTCGCAGTCCAGAATCACGAAGTCTGCTGGGAATATAAATTTTTCCACCTTAACAAGCACATCAAATTAAAACCCCACCTGCTTTTTAACGGTTCTATCAGCCATCAGTAGCCACATAGTAGTTGATGTGGGGGTTCCCAAGCCTAACTTTTTGAATACTACTAGCGGCATCAAATTTATTCTAGCTCCCAAGTCATAAAGCGCCCTTGCAAACTCGACATCCCCAATGGTGCAAGGTATAGTAAAAGCACCTGGGTCTTCCCTCTTCTGAGCTAGGACTCGTGTAGTTATGGCACAACAGTGGTGCAAATTATCGGCAGGTTTTAAACATACATTCCTTTTCCTAGTGATGAGGTCCTTCATGAATTTGGCATATCCGGGCATCTGCTCAAGTGCCTCAACTAATGGGATGTTCACCGACAACTGCTTAAGCATAGAGATAAATTTTTTATACTTCCCATCTTCGGCTTTCTTCTTCAAACACTGTGGATAAGGAGAAGGAGGTCTAGGGATCGCTGTAAATTTTTGTTGTGCATCCTTCTCCTTCTCATGGGCAGCTCCTTGCTCATTTGCATTACTTGGAGCAGTTTTCACATCTGAACCTCCAACCAAAGTTGGGTCTTCTAAATCCCCTTCACTATCATCATTCATCAAGACGGGCTTTTCTGACTCCTTAATTACAACCGGCCTCGGAGGATCAACTGTGGCCTTCCCGCTCTAAGTAGTGACCGCCATGCAATGACTGTCATTTTTTGGATTTTGCACTGTGTTGCTGGGAAGTGTACCATTTTGCCTCTAATTCATTGCAATAGATATCTGACTCATCTGCTGCTCAATCTACCTAATCGCCATGACATGTGACTCAACCTTTTGATTTAAACCAGAAATATCAGTGCGGAGCTCCTTAAAGTGGCCATCTATGTCTCCATCTGCTTGAGTACTTTGGATATCATGTCCTCAACCCTTGAACCACAAGACTCTAGCTCATGGTTTCTTGGGGGAACACACAGACTATTTTTATCATTTTTGAACTCCTCGCGCTTCTTCTAGTCTCCATTATCTCGGTATTGGCTTAATTATTATCCTTGTAAAAGTTTCGACCTTGGTTCCCTTGACCTTGACACCAAGATTCTTGGTTATACCCTTGGGTGTTGGTTCGAAAACCCGTCCTCTAATCATTTAAATAATTAGCTTCTTCTTCAGACTTAGATTCACATCCATCATTTCTCGGGGCCTTGGTCTGAGAACCCACAACATTCACTTTCTCTGCTCCAACTCCCATCAAGTGCTTGGCAAGCAACCCCATAGTGGTCTTTATCTCTGCAATATCTTGATCATGCTCCTCATCTTTTCTCCTCTATTCTACAGATATACCAACCACATAAGAACCATCCAGAATCTCCGACTCTCTAGTGTGCCAAGCTCGGTTGGTTTTGGCGATCCTGTCTAGCAGCTCCGCAGCCTCGAAATAAGTGTGGCTCATAAAGGTTCCTCCGGAGACGACATCAACCACCGCCTTGGTGTTTGCATTTAGAGACCTATAAAAGATCTCAAACAATCTATCATCCAAAATCCTATGATTTGGCACCCTTTTGAGATTTTTGTTGAAACACAACTAGGTCTCGTGAAGTGCCTCCGTATTTAGTTGTCTGAAGTTATATATTTCATCTTTCAACTACAAAGCTTTGGAAGGTGGGAAGAACCTTTCAATAAAAGCTCTCTTAAGTTCCCCCCAAGTGGTGATGGAATCATTCGGCAGCTCAGCCAACCACATCGTTGCTTTACTCCCTAGTTAGAAGGGAAATAACCTCAGTCTAATTGCGTCCTAGCTCACTCCCTGCTGTTTTTATGCCTAACATATACCAATGAAATTTGTCAAGTGAGCATGGGCATCATCAGATGCATGACCCGCAAATATTCCCTTCATATTGAGTTGTTGGATCGTTGCACTGGTAATATCAAACTTTTCCCCGGTAGACAAATGAGGAGAGACTATAGCTCCAGTGGCACCGTCTTCATCTATATCGGCATCATCCTCCTTATCAAAATACTGATGTCTCTGGTGTTCTAGACCTCTGTATCATCTAGCCCGCTCTACTTCTGCAGCTAGACGCTCTTCAGCAACTCTAGCTAACTCACGATCTCTAGCCCGAGCTTGTTCTTCAGCAACATTCTTGTTGTGGCTTGGTCCAAGTCTCCTTCTCTTGGATGCTAGCTATTCTTCTCAGGTTTCTTAACGTCTACTCAAGTTCGTGATCAATTTGAACCAGGGGGTTTCCTTGGCTCCTAATATCGGGCATGCACAAACCTAAGACTGGTTAAGAAATCAAAACAACAAAATAAAAATAAAAAGGAAATAAGAACCAATAGTAAATCAAACACAATTAACAAAAGTCTTAGTCGTACTCCTCGGCAACGGCGCCAAAATTTGATGTCACCCAAATTACACCTCACAATTGAGATATAAAGCGGTCGATGTCAAATATAGAACCCAACAAAGGTTGAGGTCGATCCCACGGGGAATATGAAAAGAACTTAAGTTAATGTGAATAGTTGTTACTATCGAGTTACTTATTTCCTAAGGGGGAAAGAAATAAAATAATAAAAAAAAGTAAAACTACTGAATGCTTAGATCAAATTCAGTTTGTATTCAATTAACGACTTGACTAGGACTGTGTTCCCCAAGACTTCATAACGACAAGGCTTATACACTAGTGATCTATTCTGGTGTTCAATATGCAATATCGGTAAGTTAGGTTCACCTAAATGGTTAGTCCCCTATTTAGAAGATTATCACCACGCAACTTGGTCTGTATACGGGTGTACTTTTAATTAACCCTTACCCTTAGTATCAGATTAGCTATTCCCGGACAAGTTCAAGAAATTAGATGAGGTTTGATAGCCTCAAATCTCCTTTGTTAATCCCTTTTTCCTATTCAATACCTCCTTGGTACAGTAATTAAGAATAAGGCAAGTCCTAACGTTTGCAACCGTCAAGAATCAATCAAAACGAAGGAAAAAATAATACATGCATTAAACCCCGTTCAAGAATCACTAAGTGTTTCACCTATGTGTGTTAGTTCATCTTGGTTCCCAAAACCCTAGTTTATATGGGTTTAGCTACTCATGGTTGTATGATCACAATCATAAAATATTGAATAAATCATAATTGCAACTTACAAATTATCATAAAAGAAAAACCAAGCAGATTGAATAAAACTCCAAAGTTGATGAATAAATTCCAATGTTGCTTTTGATCCTCAAATTCAAGAACAAAATTGTAAACCTTGTTTCTTGACTTAAGAATAATCGTACAACACCAAAATCCTATGTGAAAAATAATAATAATCGGCTTCTCTCCAAAAATAAACCTAAATTGTGTATTTATAGTTCCAAGAAAACCTTTTCCTAACTAAAACTGAAAACCAAGTCGTCAGTGACCACGGGCTTGGTGACGATCCGTTGGGACCTCTGACGAGTCATTCCTCGCTAAAAATAGTCATCCTCAGCATCGTACCTAGTTGTGGAAATGGTTCACCTAACGACTCATTGTGCCTAGGCACGAGTCGTTAGGCCCCTCATGGTCTAACTCCTTCAAAATTTCAGTGCACCTTACGGTTGGTTCCAGTGATCTGCCAACGAGTTATTTAGTCAACTAACGACTCGTTACATCTGTCGTCATCTCCACTGGTCACTTTGGAAATAATATCTCTCCCAATCTTCACGACTCGTTACCGATGTAGTGAGGCATTCCCTCAACTCGTCAAGTACACTGTCTCTGCTTCTTCAAACTTCAATAATTGCCCACACCTTTAGCAACGAGTCGTGCTTCTTTCCAACGACTCGTGAAGTGTCTGGCAGTCACCCTTTCAGTTGTTTTTAGCATAAATTTGCCTAGTTTACTTCTGAACCTATTTTCCTATAATATTAAACACAAAATACATCATACATATATAAACATATTTGAAATGTGCATAATTTCTTGGTTTTAAGCGTCAAAAGTGTCGTAAAATCATGGTACATCACTTGGTCACAAATCGGTGGACCCAAGTCTTCCTCCATAGCGAAACCGCTACAACGGAAAGGGTGTTCGCTGCAGCAGATTACACATATCAGAAATCTGCAAATATGTTCTGATTAGGATTTTGAAACCCTAGTCTCTAAGGACGGATTAATAAAAATAACCCAAAATAGAAAATAGATTTTTTCGGGAAAAATAATAAGGTCTAAGAAGAGGAGATTCAATCTCCATAAATAGAAACTCTCGCAAGAAATCAAGAAAATGATGCCACCCCATAGTTAGGAATGTTAGGACGATAGCTTGGCGCCCTGGTAGGCTATTGTTTACTCGCTCATGCGTTATACTTTGATTAGCTAAACATATACGTGCGTATGGTTGATATGTTTTCGATAAATAGGATTGTAACTTAATTTCGTTATTGTTTGTTAATCGAAACCGATGAGATTCTAAGACTGAGTGGGTTATACAAGGGGTAATGATATCTCATAGTGAGAAAACCCCTAGGGGAGAGATTTCAAAGGATTATTTGGTCTGTGTTTAAGGGTGTATGTTGAACCAAACCAACGGTGAGTAGATAAACTTATGGGTGTTGTCGTCAGGAATACTTTCGGTGTATAAATTATGTAATCACCCCTTTTTAATTAAAATCTTGGACAAAAAATCATGTAGACCATGTTTAGAAGATGCAAATAACAGACTGGTTGATAAATTATAACTAAGACAAAGCATGAGTTGAAGCAGTGAATTAGGATAGTTATATGTTGCGTAATGAATTGTATGTGTTGTGGTTAGGATTTTATTGTTGGACTGATGAATGTTGTTTGTGTTTATGTTTGTACAGTGGAAAGTAATTGTTGAAATATTCTTGAGATGATGTTGTTTTCACTATAATGGGTACGTTAGAGAATAAGACCCTAGTTGGGGAAGAAACAAAATATGAAAAAAGTGGGATGAAGACTGGTCATAGTACTATCAGCAGTAGCACTGCAGCAGATATTATACCATTGCAACGAGACCCCTGTGACGGAAGTAATTCCACTAAAGCGCAATCCAAATCAGCTAGCGGGCCAAGTCGTAATTCTTGTAATGTGCTAAAGTAACTGTGATTACTACTTTGGGGATATGAACATGGAATTAAAATCATGCATGTGATCGTACTTGTTGATGTGGATATGTTAATTCTTGTCGCGTGATGATTTATTACTTGTTGTGCTACGATGTGCATCCAGGGATCGAGGGGCAAGTAGGTATCAAATAAATGTGTGACTGAGGTGTCGGATAACATGAAAGGGAAATCATTGATATGATGGTAAATGAGAGGCCTAGGGAAAAAGGTAAGGAACTCATATGAAACAGGTTAATATGATCGGATTTCAAATAAGGATTGGATACACAAGTGACTTGTATCCAAGGTGAATATCCGAGCGAGAGGTATAAGTGAGTACACATACAGGTATGGCTAAAAGGCCATGCGGTTGGGTGTACGAGTGGAGTACACAGACAAGTATGATGAATGTTTCATACAGCTGGGTATACAGTACATGGATTTCTAGAATCCCTTGCAGGTCATGATTGGAAGGTAAGCATAAGACCCTCTGACATGTGTGTAAAGTGATATGACAGAGGCGTGTGCTTGGTATATCACCGATATTATGATTGCGAGATAGAGATTGTGTGGGTATGGTTTGATATACATACGGCTGCAGACACAAAAACGTACAGGTTTACCGACTTGATTCAAGTTTGAGGTGTGAAACATGTTAGGAGTACCGCATACGGCTGTACGGTCTAGGTATGATACTTCGTGAAATTTTTATGGTATGAAGACAGGTATGAGCATGTACTTTAATATTTGAAAAGTTGATTCTCTTGACAGATATTGATGATTTCTTGTGTGTTCTTCAATCCCTTAATTTGTGTTTGTGAATTGTATGTTGTTTTAAATAGTTTGGTGGGTTAAAAAATGGTATGACAGGTTTAAACAAAACATAGTGAGTTATTTGGGATATTGAGTAGATTTATGTATCTTATGTACCTCACTAGGAAGAGTCAGAAATCCTTTGCCTAATTAAGTAACAAATGATAATGGACGAATTTAGTCGACCATAGGGAAGTGGTAGAGCAGGTAAATGTGTTATGAAATGGTATGGAAGAATAAAACAAAACTGGAATTGGAAAATTGACTACTAACTGAACAGAATAGCGATGCAATAGACACATCGTCACGACAGCGGGATCGTTGTAGCAGTTAGAGCTTGCACTGCAGCAGAAACAGAGGGAGACAGATTGAAGAATTCAATAATGAATAGGTTTGTAAAGTAATAGAATAAATTTTGATAAGACTAAAGAACGAGAATATAGTAGTTACACCTAGTGTGAAGTTTTCAAAGTGAAGTAATCGTTAAATTTAATGGCATTGATTGTATGTTGATTATTATGCTGTTGTGTTAACTAACCTTAGTTGGCCAATGATGCCTACCGGTACGTGTGGTGTACTGATACTACCTTGCTGCACCTTTTTGGTATAGGTTGTGGTAGGTTTGAAGTTCCTTGATTGGCGCGAAGTACTCAGCACCAGCTTCCGTGTTCTTCTTCTCAAACGAAGTTTGGTCCTTTTTTTTTGTCTTGTCAAGTATTCAATTAGAGCTCTTGTACCTGTTTAGACTAGATCTTGGGAGAGTTATGTTTGGAGTAATTTTGTATTTTGTTTTGAGATTATTATTAATTAATGAGAACTAAAGGGATTTTTGTATATTAACTGAATGTTTCGTAAGGGTTCTCCTATTGAGTAGAATCGATGTAGGTGACCGCACAGTCCGTCCATTTGGGCTGTGACATTATATTACCTATTTGCATTGATTTTTTTAAAAAATTAAACTAGCTTTTATTGAAATTTAAGTTAAAAGATAATATGGCTATAGGCCCAGTCGGCCGGAGGCTGTATTTACAGCCGTTATATGCCGAGTCCTAAAAATGTGTAAGTGTTAAAAGAATTTTGAATTGAAAGTTAGAGATTTGTTATATTAATTATTTAAACTAAAAATAAATTTTAACTAAACTAACTTATTTGAATAAGTTAGAAAGATAAATATTAGATCCTAAAAATGTGTGACCATAATCAAAGACACGTTTAAGACTCTTTTGTTTGAAGTTATCATTTTTTATATTAAATATGTATTTAAAATTGAAATTAAAACCTAAATTTTAATATAAAAATATTTGCTAGGTTAAATCAAATTGTTGGCTAAAAGTAAATATTATATATTATTTTCTAAAATCTTAGTTTTTAGTTTTTTGAAAGGGATCAGATTTTTATATTAACTCTTTAAACTAAAAATAGAATTTCAATTTGAAACTTTAAAAATTCATCAATTATGGAATTCAAAATTTTAAAAAATTAAAAACATAAAAAAATTATATATATATATATATATATATATATATATATATATATATATATATGTGTGTGAGTGTGTGTGTCTCTCTCTCTCTCTATATGTGTGTGTGTGTGTGTGCCGCAATTAAAATATAAGTAAAATACCCAATGAAAAAAATTAATTAAAATATAAAAATTAAAAAAATTACAAAAAGTGGAATTAAGATAATATGAAGATGCTTATATTTTGTATCAATATACAAAATAAATACAATAAACAAATAATACTCACAAATATTATTAAAAAATTATGAATTCATATACACAAAAGTGATAATGTTAGATAGTTGATAATATAATATGGAAATAAGGAACATAAATATTATTAACTAATACATAATTTTTTTTAACTTTTAAAGAATTTGTGATAGAAATATATTGAATTGAGAAAATATAATGATAGTTGAAATATCAGTAAAATGATATAATATTCTCAATTCACAAATATTATTAAAAAATTATGAATTCATATACACAAAAGTGATAATGTTAGATAGTTGATAATATAATATGGAAATAAGGAACATAAATATTATTAACTAATACATAATTTTTTTTTAACTTTTTTAAAGAATTTGTGATAGAAATATATTGAATTGAGAAAATATAATGATAGTTGAAATATCAGTAAAATGATATAATATTCTCAATAAAAGATAACATCATTTGACATAATTAATTATTTAAATATGAATCACACAACGCGTGGGTACATATACTAGTATACTTAAAAGAAAGAAATTCTTGCTTAGGATTAAGCCAAGTGACAGCGCATGAGAATGGCAGGTGGTAGTTTTAGGACAAATTAGTTAGGTCAGGTGTTAATTAGTTATTGTTCGCTTTTAATTTTTATATTATTTTTTTTAAAACTCAAATTTTAATAGTTATTTTAAATTCTTTTTTACAGTTTGCCTCTAATTTTTATAGTTTTTAAAAAAGTTTAAATTTTGATATTATTTAAATTTCTTACGGTATGTCAATTTATACGAG
>JACEIK010006533.1:77446-89048 GCA_018107945.1 Datura stramonium
CCAGTACTGTGTTTTGTACTGGCGCTACTCCTGCACTTCTTTTTTGAGTGCAGAATCTGATCCCCGAAGTTCATCATGGCCTTACCTTTAGAATGTAGGCGGAACATTGAAAGGTGAGCGGTGCAGAACATGCGGTTCTACTCCTCCTTCAAAGATGTCTCTCTTCCGGACATTTTCAGTTTTCTTTCTTTTAGTTGTAAACAATGTAACGACCCATTCGACTGTTATAGCATTCCGACCACATAAAGACGGGTGAATTTAATTTTTTTTGAATTAGTGAATAAAATCCGGAGAAACGAAGGGTACACTGAGAGTAAATTCGAATGGGCTTAGGCGCAATCGGGTGGATCCAAGCGGGTGTCCACCGGGACGGAATGATTTCCGCCACAGGGAAACTGCTGCAGCGGAAAGGGTGTTCGCTGCAGCGGATGACGCGGACTAGAAATCCGCAATCCCATTCTGATTAGGATTTTGAAAACCTAGTCCTTGAGCACTTATTAAAAACGTATAAAAATAGAAAATAGACTTTTTGGGGAAAACAAAAGGATCCAAGAGGTAGATATTCGACTTCCATAGCTAGGAGCTCCCGCGATAAAATCAAGAGAACAATGTAGTCGCAGTCGAGGACAATCGAAACGATAGCTTGGGGCCTAGGTAGGCTATGATTTACTCTCTTTTGCGTTAAGACTTTGGTTAGCTAAACATATATGTGCGTATGATTTATATGCTTTTGATGAGTAGGATTATACATTTAACTATGTTATGATCTATTAATTAGAATCAGTAAAAATCTAAGAATAGGCGAATTAGAAGAGGGATGATGAAAGCCCATAATGAGGTAAAACCCTAGGGGAGATATTTCAACCAATAAATGGGTTCATGTTCTAGGATATTCTTTGAGTCAAATATTGTTGAGTAGATTACTTTCGTGTGTCATTGATAGAATATTTTCGGGTATAAAATATGAACTTATTCTTTCTTTTGAATCAAAACCTTGGACGGGTAAATCACGTAGAATTTGTGTAGGAGATGTGATTAACGTGTTGATTAATAAGTTATAACGATGTTTGAGCATGAGATGAAACGAGTGACATAAGATAGTAATCCCTTACATAATGACTTGAATATGCCGTGGTTGGTATCATGTTTTATGGATTGATGATTGTTGTTAGCATTAATGGTGATACTGTCGTAACTTAGTTGTTAAAGCGAGCTTTATGTGACATTGTTTTCATTATGGTGAGTATAAAAAAGTGAAACACTGAAGAAACGGGAATAAAGACTAGTCACAGTACTACCAGCAGTACCATCGCAGCAGGTGGTATACTGCTACAGTGAGATCGTTGTAACGACAGTGAAGCCGCTGCAGCGGAGCCCAAACTAGTGAGCAGGCAAAGTCAGAAGCATTAAAACGTGCTAAATAACTATTATTAATACTTTTCAGATGACTGGACTTGTTGTGGTGAATGTGTAATTCTTGTTGTGTGATGAATTGTTACGTGTTGTGTTATAATGTGCATCCCGAGATTGAGGGGCGAATTGGCATCAAATGAATGTTTGACTGAGATGACGCATAATACGAAAGTAAAGTCATTGATACATTGGTAAATGAGAGGCCTATGGCTAAAGGTAAGGAACTCAGATTACAGGTCAATACCATTAGACTCCGAATAAGGATTGGGTATACAAGTGGCTCATGCCAGAGGTGAGCATCCAGGCGAGCGGTACAAGTAAGTACACAGACAGATATGGCTAAAGGACCATGCGGCTGGGTGTATGAGTGAGTACACATACAAGTATGACAAATTTTTCATACAGCTGGGTGTACAATACATGAATTTCTAGAGTTCTCTGTAGGTCATGACTGGAAAGGCAAGCATAAGATCCTCTAACATGTGTGTACAATGATATGACGGAGGCGTGTTCCCGGCATATCACCGATGGTATGATTGTGAGATAGAGATTATGCGGGTATAGTTGATATACATATGGTTGCATCTACATAAAGGTACTAGATATATAGGTGTGATACAGGATATACCGATATGAATTGGGCTTGAGGTGAGAAACAAGGGTGGAATATCGTACATGGTTACCTGGTTCAGGTATGATATCTTATGAAATTTTTATGGTATGAAGCCAGGTTTGTGCATGTGTTTGAATGTCTTGTTTTACATTGATTTTGTCAGCAATAGATGGTAGCATAATGGGTTTGAACAAAAGAATAGTGCAGTACCGTGAGATAGCAAGTAGACTTTATTAATTGATGTACTTCATTAAGGAGAGTTGGAAAATCCTATAGATAACTAAATAGGTTAATAAATGATAGAAACACACTTGATTAATTTTAGTGAAATGGTCAGATAGATAGTGGTGCTACGGAGTCTTACAGCAAGAATAAACAGCACTGGATCAGGGAAAAGTCAAATACTGACCGTTGGGTCTATCATTGCAATTGGCATATAGCCGCGGTAGCGAGACCGCTGTGGCAATCCGCGTATTCGCTACAACAGAAGTGAGACAGACAAATTGAAGAACTTTAATAATGAATAGGTTTGTAAAAGTGTTGCGTAAACTTGAGGAGATTTAAGAATGTGAACATGGTAGTTACACCTAGGGTGATGTTTAGGAGTGAGATAACTATTACATTTATTGAAATTGATTGTATATTAATTTTTATGTTGTTGTGTTAACTAACCCTAGTCAGTCGATGATGTCTACTGGTACATGTGGTGTACTGATACTATCTTGCTACACCTTTTTAATATAGGTTGTGGAAGGTTGGAGTTCCTTGATTAGTGTGGCGTACTCAGCACCAGCTTCAGTGTTCTTATTTTTGGACGAAGCTGGGTCATTTTATTTTTTCAAGTATTTCAAGTAGAGATCTTGTAACCGTCTAGACTAGATCTTGAGAGAGTCATGGTTGGGGAGTTGTGTAATTTTACTTTGTTTGATATTTTTATCAATTAATGAGAAGTAATTGAAATTTTTTAGGCTAATTTCTTGTATAATAATAGTAAGGTTTGTAAGGGTTCTCCTATTGAGTAAAGTTGATGTAGGTGCCCGCACGGCCTGTCCATTTGGGCCGTGACAAGTTGGTATTAGAGCGTCTAGGTTACCAGTCTACAAGTACAAGAGAAATTTCAAGTAGACTCTTGCGGATTGGTGTGTAGACGTCCACATCTAATCTTTAGGAAGCTATAAGACATCTAGGAAGTTTTCACTTTTTTCTTTCCTATCATGCTATCCAAGTGTGCCGATTTTCGGTGAGTCCAATTGGTATCTGGAGGATTTCAATTGGTATCTTAACCGGCATAATGGGTATTTAATCTTTGCAAAGTTTTGGTGAGGAGAGGTACACGAGTAAATGTTATATGTGTTATGTTAGGAAAGTTTCACCACAACGAGTAAGGAACCACCGTGGCGGGTCCGTAGTAGCGGAAAAAGAAATGCGCTACAGCGGATGACTGCCAGGCAGAACCCAAGAAATTGTAGGACTTTTCTGAGAGAAACAATAAGATATATTAAGCAATAAAGTAAGGGGTCCAACACAGCCAATGTCAGCAAATTCCAAATGAGTACTCGCTGAAAAAAGTACCAACATCCTAAAAGCAGAACATAGAAAAAAATATTATGTCTTACAACCTGCAAATGGGGTTACCCAAAAACAGTTATAAAGCTAAAAGAAAGGGGGGGGGGACAATGGATTTAATCTAGCTGGAGGCCTCGTCACTCCCGCTGCCCGCCTCATCATTTGCTCCCTCCTTGAACCCACTAAGGAAGGAGAACTCGAGGAGGCCCTGCTGGATCACCTGTGGAGCCCTTTCTATGGGGGCTAGGATTTTCAGAATCTTCTTTATCCCCTTCCACATTCGGATAATCAACTTGTCCCGAGAGCGTCGTCTCCTCCTCTCCCACTCCAAGTCCTCCTAGAGCTCAACATAGGCCTGAGCTAGGGCATCAATCGCCCCTTGCATCTCTCCTGAATCAGCGGTGGCTACACTAGAGGGTCGGATGGTGGAGGGTCGACTAGAAGAAGGCCTGCAGGGGGAAGGAGGTCTGGGCAACCCTCCGAGGAGTTCCCCTTATGCCGCCATCTCGGCCTCTATCCTCTCGAACAGCTTCGAGGGCCTAGTAGTGTCATCCCTGCCATCATCCTTAGCTAAGGCAGATTTCCTCTTCTTTCTGCCCCTCCCTGGAGCTCCCTTCACTCTCAAGGAATCGAAGAGCCTGTCACAATCCACAATGACATCCAAGGACTCTTGTGCACTCGGAAACGCTTGCATAGTCGGGTGATATGGGAAGGAAATGGTAGGCCATTGATAGTGTTTGTATGGAAATACCTCCATTCCTCAATAATCTAGGCCCCCACATTGACCCTCACCCCACTCAGGACAGTGGTCACCACAAATGCCCGATGATAAGTCATGTCTGTGACATTGGAAGAAGGGCGGATTCTTTGGGACACTAGATTGAGCCACCTCCTGGCCTCCATCATAAAGTGGGTACTCTGGATACCCGTCCTGGTGATTCTCTAGTTAGTAGTAGCCCTACATTCCTCCTCACCAAAGTGCCCACTAGCCACTGCTCGTTCCCGGGTACATCATGATCTTTCAGCACAAACTCGGGTGGGTTTGGCAGACCCAAAGCATCATTGATAGTAGCAGCAGTCAAGATGATCTGCCTGCCCCGGACATAGGACACTAGTCGTCCCTGATCCAAGCTACTGTGGGGAGGTTGAAGTAAAACTCCCTCACCCAGGCCTCATTAGCTTGCCCGGGTCCTCCACCAATGGGCCCCAACCAATCTCATGGAGGAGGGAATAGAACTCCAGAGCCTTCTCCACATCTTTCATCTCAAAACCCCTCTCATGCAGCAAGCCCTTTGTGGCATGTTCATTATGTCTAAACTGACACTGATTATTGACAAACCGAATGTACGCACTTGAGTGGAGGCTACTGCCAGTATGATCCATAGGGATAAACCTACATTGATGAGAATGTGTTAGAAGAGAGATAAAATGAATAAGGGAATGGGAATAAGGAAAGGAAAAATAAAAACCAAAAGCTCATAGGGGAGCCACTGCCCAAGTGAACTGCTGCAGCAGACGCATGTCCGCTATGGCGAATTCACCATAGCAGACAGAGGCCTGCTATAACGGTACTGCTATAGTAGAAATTGTTCCACTGCAGTGCACATCGTCTTCCCCAGACCTTAAGAACTCATCAATGGAGGTTGAAATTTCAACCTTCGTATTTCTCCAAATTAGCAACAGATCAGGAAAGGAGAAAACTTGCGCAAGTTCTAACAACTATTACTCGCCTCAATAGGGTATGAATTCAAGCCCAAAAGGCTCGAAAAAGTTAAACCACTATCCCACCCAAACCACCTCATTTTCGATCCCACAGCCTCATGAAATCGACCAGAATCATGCATAGAACAGTAGGGAACACTTGAGAACGTAAATACAATTTGCATGCTACGAAAATCTAGCCACGAATTCAAAATGAGAAAGCCTACATATATTACCCTATAACTACCCTAAAAAAGAGCAATAGGTCATACACATCAATCATTCACTATCAAATGAAGTAGAGAAGCCATGAGGGTGAGAATTACTTGAGAAATCGAGAAAATTTGCCGAAGGAGTCGAGAGGATTTATGTAAAATAGAATTGGAAGAGTTGAAGAATGAAACTTGAATATCCTCTTTTCTACCTTTAACTGACCCTGTCGACCGCTGCAGCGGACCATATTACCGCTATGGTGGAACCACTGTAGCGGGAAACCCGCTCGCTGCAACGGACGGTCAAAAGTACTGACTGTTGGGATTCTGCGGCCGAACCCCACCATTTCAAAAATAATCGGTCCAAGTCGTCTAACGAATCAGTAATACCTAGGACATTCGAGTAGAGAGGGAAATATCTGTAACATCGAAGGAAGGGTAACCACGTAAATTATTGCTCGAGTCTGTGTTAAAGCCTACATGAATAGTTATGACCCGCTAGAATTATCAGCTATATGTTGAAAAATTAAGGGAAAAGTATAATAAAGGGGTTGTGAAAGTAATAGGTCTGGAGTCCGGGACACAGAAGTCAACAAGTCTCGACATCTAGAGTGAGAGGAATTTATGACCAATGTTAAATATCAACCTGGGGTGAATAAAAACCCCTGCCTCAATATCGTAGCATCATTGGGGGGACGAACGAATTTTTAATTGGCATCTGATGTAACGACCCTCCTGGACATTATAACATTTCGACCACATAAAGATGGACGAATTTAAATTTTTTAGAATTAGTGAATAAAACTTGGAGAAACAAAGGGCACACAGAGAGTAAATCCAAATGGGCTTTAGTCGCAATCGGGTGGACCCAAGCAGGTGTCCGCCGCGATGGGACGATTTTCGCCACAACAAAATCGCTGCAGTGAGAAGGATGTCTGCTGTAGTAGATGACGCAGACCAAAAATTTGCAATCCTGTTCTGATTAGAATTTTGAAAACCTAGTCCTTGAGGAGGACTTACTAAAAATGTCTAAAAACATAAAATAGACTTTTTGGGGTAAACAAAAGGATCCAAGAGGTGGAGATTTGACCTTTCATATCTAGGAGCTATCATGAGAAAATCAAGAGAATGATGTAGCCCAGTCGAGGACAATCGTGACGATATCTTGGCGCCGAGGTAGGTTATGGTTTACTCGCTTTTACATTAGACTTTGGTTAGCTAAACATATACGCGTGTATGATTTATATGGTTTTGATGAGTAGGATTGTACTTTTAACTATGTTATGATCTATTAATTATAATCAATAAAAATTTAAGAACAAGCGGATTAGAAGAGAGATGAAGAAAGCCCATAATGAGTTAAAACCCTAGGGGAGATATTTCAACCAATAAATGGGTTCATATTCTAGGATATGCGTTGAGCCAAACATTGTTGAGTAGATTAACTTTCAGGTGTCGTTGATAGAATATTCCCGCGTATAAAATATGGACTTCTTCTTTCTTTTGAATCAAAACCTTGGACGGGTAAATCATGTAGACTTTGTGTAGGAGATGCGATTAATGAGCTGATTAAAAAGTTATAACTATGTTTGAGCATAAGATGAAGCATGTGACATTGATAGTAATCTCTTACATAATGACTTGAATGTGCTGTGGTTGGTATCGTGTTGTCTGGATTGATGATTGTTGTTAGCATTAATAGTGAAACTGTGGTAAGTTAGTTGTTGAAGTGAGCTTGATGTGACATTTTTATCATTATAGTGAGTATAAAGAAGTGAAACACTGAAGAAACGAGAAAAAAGACTAGTCGTAGTACTGCCAGCAGTACTGTTGTAGTGGGTGGTATACGCTGTAACGACAGTGACGCCGCTGCAGCGGAGCCCAAACCAGTGAGCGGGACAAGTCAAAAGTCCTATAACATGCTAAATAATTGTTATTAATATTGTTCGGATGTGAGGTTAATTTAGTTTATGTATGTGACTGGACTTGTTGTAGTGAATGTGTAATTCTTGTCATGTGATGAATTGTTATGTGTTGTGTTGCAATGTTCATCCTGAGATTGAGGGGCGAATTGATACCAACTGGATGTTTTACTGAGATGACGGATAATATGGAAGTAAAGTCATTGGTACGTTGGTAAATGAGAGGCCTATGGCCGAAGGTAAGGAACTCAGATGAATATGTCAATACTATCAGACTCCAAAAAAGGATTGGGTGCGTGAGTGGCTCGTGCCTGAGGTAAGCATCCAGGCGAGCAGTACGAGTGAGTACACATATAGGTATGGCTAAAGGACCAAGCGACTGGATGTACGAGTGAGTACACAAACAGGTATGTCGAATGTTTCATACGGTTGGTTGTACAATACATGGATTTCTAGAGTCCCCTACAGGCCATGATTGGAAAGGAAAACATAAGACCCTCTGGCATGTGTGTACAGTAATATGACAGAGGCGTGTGTCCGGCATATCACCGATGGTATGATTATGAGAAAGAGATTATGCAGGTATAGTTGATATACACACGGATGCAGCTACAGAAAGGTACTAAATATACAGGTGTGATACAGGATATACCAACATGAATAGGGTTTGAAGTGAGAAACAGGGGTGGAATGTCATGTATGGCTACCCGGTCCAAGTATGATATCTTATGATATTTTCATTGTATGAAGTCAGGTATGTGCATGTACTTTACTATAGGGAAATTGACTCTCTCATATTGTTTTGATGACTTTTGTGTGTACTTGAGTTAGTTAATTCGTAATTGCGTTTGAATGTCTTGTTTTACATTAATTTCGTCGGCAATGGATTCTAGCATGACTGGTTTGAACAAAAGAATAGTGCAGTACCGTGAGATAGCAAGTAGACTTTATTAATTGATGTACTTCATTAAGGAGAGTTGAAAGATTCTATAGATAAATAAATAGGTTAATAAATGGTAGAAACGTACTTGGTTAATTCTAATGAAATGGTCAAAGAGATAGTAGTGCTATGAAGTCTTACAGCAGGAAGAAACAAAACTAGATTAGGTAAAAGTCGGGTACTGACTATTGAGTCTATCGCTGCAGCGGGCATATAGCCGCGGTAGCGGGATCGCTGTGGAAATCCACGTATTCGCGGTAACGAAAGTGAAGGGAGACAGATTGAAGAACTTTAATAATGAATAGGTTCGTAAAAGTGCGTAAACTTGAGGAGATTTAATAAGGTGAACGTGGTAGTTACACCTAAGGTGATGTTTAGGAGTAAGATAATCGTTATATTTATTGACATTGATTGTATATTAATTTTTATGTTGTTGTGTTAACTAACCCTAGTCAGCTGATAATGCTTACCGATACGTGTGGTATACTAATACTACCTTGCTGCACCTTTTTGGTATAGGTTGTGGCAAGTTGGAGTTCCTTGTTTGACGTGGAGTACTCAACACCAGCTTCAGTATTCTTCTTTCCGGACGAAGATGGGTCATTTTATTTTGTCAAGTATTTCAAGTAGAGCTCTTGTACCTATCTAGACTAGATCTTGGGAGAGTCATGGTTGGGGAGTTCTGTAATTTTACTTTGTTTGAGATATTTATCCATTAATGAGAAGTAATGGAAATATTTGAGGCTAATTTCTTGTATAATAATAGTAAGGTTTGTAAGGTTTCTCCTATTGAGTAAAGTCGATTTAGGTGTCTGCACGGCCTGTCTATTTGGGCCGTGACAAAACAATTCTTAGACTTGTGTTGGGCGTCTGAAGCGCAATGACAATCGGATTCTGGGAATAATTGTAGGAGTTGGTTGTTTTTTTCCGTTGATTTATCCAAGTTTAGTTAGATTTTATTGTTTCACTTAATTTCAAGGTTATTATTTTCTTTCTGAATGATTGGTTTCGGGGAAATTATGGGTAATCGTTGGTTCTCCTACCAAGGGTAGTGTGGGTTCCAATCACGGCCATTTGGGTCATGACAAAGTTGGTATCAGATCTCTAGGATCGTCAATCTCATTGCACTAAGACGAGTCTAGTAGAGTCTCACGGAACGGTGCAGAGATGTCTGTAACTTGTCTTCGAGAGGCTGTAGGACTTTGGGAAATCTCCTTCTTTCCTTTCGAGTGATTACTTAATTCCAATTGGGCATCTGTTGATCCAAATTGGTATCTAACAACTTCTCTTTCTTTCTCTCACAGATGGTGAGAACACAAGCAAGCAAAAATAGAGAAGCACCACCCAAGCCAGCAGCAGCAGCAGCCACAGTTCACGACAGAGGTCGGGGCCAAGGTCACGGGCAAGGCCTGCTGCTATCAGAGGAGGGGTCCACGTTTCTGCTCTAGTAAGAGAGAAGTCAGTATCTCCCGTACCACCGATAGTCAAAGAGAGTGTGGCTGTGGAGGTGGAGGTTCCAACTCAGGGAGATGCTGCAGCCACTCCAGCATCCTCTGAGGTTCTGGCTCAGCTCCTTAACCTTCTGAGGGGCCTCGTGGGTACTAGGGCAGCGCCAGCGACTCCTACAAGGCAGTAGTCAGGGATAAAGCATGCAACTGTTGTAGCTCCTCACATTGATGATATATCATAGACAATTATGTTTTCGGGGTCGATGGTTAGACGGGGGAGGAGCATGACTTGTTCTGGAGGTTCACCAAGATGAAGCCTCACACTTTTTACTATGTTGAGGCGGAGGACGCCTACGAGTTCATCATTGATTGTCATGAGAGGCTCTGTAAAATGGGGGCAGTGGAGAAGTATGGGGTGGAGTTTGTCACCTTCCAATTGATGAGTGGTGCTAAGCTCTGGTGGAGGGATTTTATGGAGTGCAGACCCATAGGGTCACCACCATTGACCTGGACCCAGTTCTACTCCACATTTTTGGAGAAGTATGTACTCCGTACCTTGAGAGATAGGAGGCGAGACGAGTTCACCACCATCAAGCAGGGGAGATCTTTAGCCGTAGCATATGAGGCCCATTTTCACTCCCTGTCCAGGTATACTCTGCCCTTACTGCCTAAGGAGGAAGAGAGGATTATGTAGTTTGTTAAAGGCCTGAATGTGGGTCTCTAGCTATTAGCCCTTTAGATGGTATCCTCAAGTAAGACCTTTTAGGAGATAGTGGAGTATGTGAAGAATATAGAGGGGGTGAAACAGGAAGGGTTCGTGAAGAATGCCGAAAAGAAGGCTCAGAAGGTGGGTTCCTTCAGTGGCTCTTTCGCTAGGACTCTAATACCACAGGGTTTCTCTGGACATCCTATTTAGTCAGTTATGCAGGTGTCGTCCGGAGGTCTTCCATGGATTGCTCCACGGCCAACAGGCGCAGTTGGAGGTACTCAGCTTGTTCACTCAAACTTTAGGGCTCGCCTTATTTCTTCTGTCCTGGCTTAGAGGCCAGTGATTGAGAAGGTATGCCACGAGTTTAGGTAGTATGGTCACATTCGTAGATGGTGTCCTAAGTTTGGCTAGGGCGGACAGATCATTCCGCACCCAACTCCTTGAGCTCCAGCCCCTGCAGGGAGAGGAGGGAGTGCCTTCAGCAAGGATCGCCCCTAGATAAGGAGGGGCAGACAGCTTGTGGTTAGGGGTGGCACATAGACTAGTAGAGGAGGTACTCAAATCAGAAGGGGTGGTATTCAGTCCAGTAGATGGATTGCACAGCCTAACCGGGGTGGTTCTCAAGTGGGTGTGTCAGGCTCATTTATATACATTCCCGGGTAGGCCTGAGGCAGAGGCTTCCGACGCTGTTATCACAGGGTACAATCTTTGTGTCCGACATAATGGATATGGTTTTGTTTGATTCGGATTCTACTTTTTTCAATGTGCCTTCTTATTTTATTTTGGAATTGGATCTTGCTTGTGATATACTTGATACTCCTATCTATGTGTCTACTCCTATTGGGGATTCTGTGGTGGTGGATAGGGTATGTCGTGATTGCATTTTTGACTTTATGGGGTATACTCTGGTAGATTTCGTAATCTTGGATATGGTATATTTTGATGTGATTCTGGGAATGAGTTGGTTATCTCCTTATCCATTTCCATCGCGAAAGATTCAATCCAGCCACAGGTTCCCCTACGGCTACCTTGTTACGACTTCACCCCAGTCGAAGACCCCACCGTGGTATGCGCCAAT
>JACEIK010006534.1:0-19110 GCA_018107945.1 Datura stramonium
ATTAAAGTCAGAAGGCTGAATTGGGAAGAAGGAAACCTACGACACTCAGTACGAGCCATACCAAAATGGTACGAGTCGTAACTAGAGTTGTGAAAATAATTTGAAGAAATTTCACAAAGGTAGACTCCTGGTACGGATGGACTCTCGAACCATGGCACTAATGTACAAATCATACCAAGGAATATGGTGAACTTCAGAAGATTTTCAGTACTTGGCAGAACTTCAGACACTACAGACAGTACGAGTGGTGGTAAGAAGGTATGAGTCGTACCATAACACTCGTGAAGAACCAGAATATGTAAAACTTCTCAAGGACAAACCACGGAAGAAATGTATGGCTCGTACGATAAAGGTACGAGTTGTTCCAGCATGCCAACACTTATCCAAATCTGCAGCAACTATGAACTTACGGAAAGTAGGCATGACTCGTATAATCCTGCTATAGGTTGTAGGACCAATCAGGGTACAGTCGGCACCAGATATGGAAAACTCTCTGTTAGCTTAGGAAAAGGTTTTTAATGTCTGTATAAAAATCCTTTATGTTTTATTTTAGTTAGAGAAGGATAGAATTGAGTTAGTAGACGTGTGAATAGTTATTTTTGTGAATTTTTATTAAGTTTAGGAGCAATTCTTTGGATCAAATTCTTGATTTCTTACATTGTTCTTGAGGTTGTTCTTAGATAATCAAATTTGATTTCCTTCCAATTGTCGCTGTAAGTATTTAATTATGTATTTTTCTATGAATGCAAATTACAATCTTACAACCATGAGAGGCCAAAACCTCCACAACTAGGGGTTGTGGGAACTATGGCGTATTAAGAAATTCGGGTTGCACAAAAGTGATTCAAAACCAATGCAAAAAGCTTGTATTGTTTCTATTCATGTTTAAACGTTTCTGAATGGTGTGCAATGTTAGGACTTGCCCAAATTCTTTACTTGCTTGAACCTAGAGAAGTAAAGATTAGGAAAACAGAACTACAACAAAGCCTTGATTTTTATGATCATTGTATTAACTTGAGTTGTGGTCGTAGGATAGTTAAATTTGGAATATATTAATAACGGTTAGTTTGAAGTCGCTCATGAGACCAGACCCGGTGATTGAGTATAGTCATCTATAGGGATGAACTAGTCATTTGGATGAACCCTAATTATCAGTTCTACAAGTAAGCATTGAGATTGATCACGTATGTATACCCAAAGTAGTTACGAAACCATGGAGAACACTTACCCTAGTTGTTTTGATATATTGTTTTAAATGTCAATTATAATCTTTGCTTTTACATTATTTTCTTGAAACCCCCAAATTTGAGATAACTCACCAACAAGTTCACTTACTGATACTAGTCTAGATCTTACCCTATTCCCTGTGGGTTTGACCCCAACCTCGTAGTTGGATTCTTTATTGACAACGACCGCTTCATACTTTGATAAAAAGTATGAGTTTGAGAGTTATCAAGATTCCCTGCTCGATGGTGGTGAAGTCATCCCGACTCCTATCACTCAACGTACGAGGTACATACTTCTTCAGAAATGTGGAGTAAAACTGGGTCCAAGTCAATGGTGGTGACCCTGCTGGTCTGCACTCCACAAAATTCCTCCACCAGAGCTTAGCATCACCTATTAACTGAAAGGTGACAAACTCCATGTTGTTTCTCTCCACTGCCCCCATCTTATGGAGCCTCTCGTGACAATTTATAATAAACTCATAGGCTTCCTCTGCCTTAGTACCGTAAAAAGTGGGAGGCTTCATCTTGGTGAACCTCTAGAACAATTCATGCTCCTCCCCTGTCATCACAAGCCCAACCAAAGGCCTCAAAAATATGACAACCTCAGATAGTATTCTTGATTTCTATCCTACAGGAGTTGCTGGCTCTACCCCATTACCCACAAGGCCACTCAAAAGGGTAAGAACTTAAGACAGAACCTTAGAGGATACTGGAGAAGTAGGAGCCTCTCCCTGCATTGGAACTTCCATCTTTACAACCATCTTTTCCTGAACTGCGGGAGGCACCAGAGATGCTGACCTCTCTTGTACTAGAGAAGGAGCGTCAACCCATTCTATGGTAGCGGCAGGCCTTCGTCGTGTCCTCCGTCGTTATCTGCAGCTGCTGATGGCTTGGGTTCTACTTCTCTATTCCTATCTACACATGTTTGATAACACTCAAACTCACACTTCTTGGCAAAGTATGAAGTAGATATTGCCAATAAAGAACCCAACAAAGAGGTTGGGGTCAAACCCATAGGGAATAAGGTAAGAACTAGGCTAATATCGGTACTTTAAACTTGTTGATAAGTTATCTACAAGTTGGGGGGTTTAAATAAAAACAATAATAAAATAAGATTGCAATTGTGGTTGTTATCAAGATTTTCCAATAACTAGGGTAAGTGTTCCCCATGGGTTCATAACTACTTCGGGTGTACACACATGATCAATCTCAATGCTTACTTATAGAACTTATAACGAGGGTACATCCAAATGAATGTTTCGTGCCTATTGGATGACTATACTCAATAACCGGGTTGGGCCTCATGAGTGATTTCAAACTAACCGTTATCAATATGTTCCAAATTAACTTTCTTGCGACCGCAACTCAAGTCATACAATGATCATAAAAATTAAAGCTTTCTACTAATTTTCTTATCCCAATCTCTACTTATATAGTTCAAGCACGTAAAGAATTTATGCAAGTCCTAACGTTGCGCACTATTAAGAAATGTTTAAAGATGAAGAAAATGCAATACAAGCATTTAGCATTGGTTTTGAATCACTTTGTGTAACCCTATTTTGTTAATTCACCATAGTTCCCACAATCCTAGTCGTGGAGGTTTTAGTCTCTCATGCTTGTAAGATTGTAATTAGTATTCACAGACAAACACATAATTAAATACTTACAACAATAATTGGAAGAAAACTTTTTTTGAATATTTATGAATAAAATCAAGAACAATTGAGAAAACCAAGTATTGATCTCAAGAAGTGCTCTCCAAAACTTGATAATAATTCACAAACAATTAACTAAAAATCTTCTCTCAATCTAGTCACACGTCTATCTCTCCTTCTACTAAAAAAACATAAAAGGTATTTATACAGATATCAGAAACTTTTTCTAAGCTAACAGGGAAATTTCCATATCTTGCGTTGACTCATCCTACGACTAGTCATACGACCCGTAATAGGTTTGTACAGGACGTACCTTGCTCTCGTACGTTCCTTGATTGCTACAGAATTGACTAAGTGTTGGAAACTGGTATGACTCGTATTATGGTCCTATGAGTTGTACAATCCATCCGTGGTTTGACTCTGAGAACTTTGACACCTTCTGAAGTTTTTTACAAGTGTTTTGGTACGCCTCGTACCTTTCTCCTACAACTCGTAATTTCTTGTTGAATCTAGAGTTCTACCAAGTGATGAAGGACATATTTACGCACTTTATAGCCATATTTTGCCCATACTTTACTATGTTACGAGAATATGTTATGTGTGTTTACATGTGTTTTATGATATATATTTGAAAAGAGCTAACACATGTGGTTAGATTCTTTCAAGGCTAAAAGTGATAGATTTAGGTGTATTTGAGGCTATTGGAATGAAGGTGAAGAAGTTGTATTGAACAAGTCAAAGTCATGACATTTAGCCCTGCATTAACACACAGTGCGCAGCTAGCGGCACGACAGGAAAGCCTTGCTACGCAATGAGAAGAGCAAGGCGCAGGCTATGCTGCACAACCAGGCATGCAAAGTGGCATGGATCTGGCGCAATGTCATGTGCGAGGTGTCCAGGGTGTGGACTCGGGTCGTGGCACCAACTTTCTATCAGTGAGAACTAAGGCCAACTACTTAATCTGCCTCATCCTCTCTATTGCATTATCATGGTTTCTCCTATTATTTACAACCTGTAGTTGGTAATCAAATTTTATCCTGTTAAGAGTTGCCTCATTAGTAGGGACAAACAAAGATCGCTAAATGTTCTGCTGATATATCAATTGCTTTCCCCCGCATTCGCACACTATCCAATGGTTGCTGACCATTAGTTGACTAACCTTCCTTTCATGTTTTGATTAAAATGGTTGCATATGCAACATTGAACTCACAAATCATGGTCGTACTGTAATCAACCGGTGGATTGCTCATCCACTCTAGCTTGTATAGTAAAAAAGCCTTGATTTTAGGAAATTCAGTCAAGTTTGAGGAGCATATCTAAACCTCCTCAAATATAATCCTTTTGAAGTGTAAAACCTAGAATCTTTCCAAGAAAAAACTTAGATCTTTCATGAAAAACCAAGGGAAACCAACAAATTTTGTCTCAAAATGACTGAGACAGCGACTCGTTGTCAGCAGTAACGACCCATTACCTGGGTCGTGGTCAGCCCTGTCAGTTGTCCTTTGGGGACCAATGAGACATGGAATGAACCATTTTTAGGAACTATGAGTCCTCTTGTCACTCGTTGCCTTTTCAACTTAGAAACCAATTAAACCCTTTCCAGGAACCCATGAGTCAAACGACGAGTCGTCTTTTGATGTAACAACTCATGGGTGACTCATTAGTTGGAGTTCAGATGTTGTTAAAAACCTTCTTCCTATAATAATAGGAGGTAACCATGACCCGTTGAATAGCACAATGAGTCATTGTTTCCAATCGTGACATCAAGTCCAAAAATCCCTCAATTATTCCAGTGTTGATCACGAGCAGGCACAACGACCCATTGGTTCTACCAACGAGTCATTGTGTCGTCCATTGCAAAGGGGCCAAGTCTTTCATGCCAGTGGCGACGAGAGGTAACAATGACCCATTGGTTCATCCAATGGGTCGTGGTCCCCCTCGTTGCTAATCTCCAGTGAGACAATTTCCAGGCCCAAGACCAATGACGGGGATGATGGGTTGTTTTCAGATTTTGAGCCGGTTCAGGATGAAGCNTGCTAATCTCCAGTGAGACAATTTCCAGGCCCAAGACCAATGACTGGTCCCAACAAGTCATGGTGTCAACCAACGACTCGTTGTGTGACCCGTTGGTCCCTGTCGGGTAGTTTTCCATGTTTTCCTTCTGGGGAATTTTCGTAACATCTAGCTATTTTAGTTCTTAAACTACGTCGTCTTGGGCACGTTTTAGAGGTAATTAAAGGAACAGTTGACTAAGTCCCTTTCATTTTCACTCAACTCTCATTCTTCAGAGAAAGGAAGTTACAGACAGACTTCTTAGAGCTAAACTAGGGCTTCCACAGTTCTTCAGATCTCTTCAGGCTTCTCTTAAGGATTCTATACCAGGTATGTGGGTATTTAATAAGGGAATTGCTCTTCCCTTGTGCCCCAAAACTCTCCTAAAATCTCATTTCAGTTCTATCCCTGAATTTCACCATTAGAGTTTAATTGTCAGTAAATTATGGAATATCTTCCTGTTATAATTCTCTTGAGTATTGAGGGTTTTTGTTAGTGATAATTTTGGTCATTATCTCCTTACTTGAATGTTATGATTTTAGCCCAAGTTCTTGAACGCAGTAATTAGGGTCTTGCTTAATTGATTACACATTATTATTGTATGACTCTATCAGTGTTGGAATTCCCATGTTATTACTATCATATAAATTCTCAGTCAGTTACATGCTAGTTCAATCTCAATCAAAATGTCAATATCTAGCAGTAATGTCAGCTGATCAGTTTGATTATAGTCAGTTCTTTAGGTGTCAATAATGCCTCGCAATTATCAGTTATAAGTTTGTTCTTTAGACGGTTATGACGCTTTTAGATAAGCATCTCTGGCTAGTCTTAGAATACCAGTTACAGTTATCCGGTCTGATAAGACTCTCAAGGTACTTCCAGATTAGTATCTCTGACTTAGTCTTGGGCTCCAGTTTCGAGCTATTAGCTTAATAGTCAGACTAGGATTATCCAGTGGGAGTAGGACATAGCACCGAGCGGACTGGGGTTCCAAGAACTACATTGCAATCGTAGATTATTAGCCCAAATGGGCCCAGACAGTGATCTCACAATTCATGCCTTTATACTCTGGCAAGGTATATTGGATCCTATCAATGGGGCGTATACATCGAACTCCACGTTTAGCTCACGTTGTTATATATCAGTTATAGACTCTCCCACTTGTCGGTACATTCTCAATTTAGTTTCTCAGTTCCAGAACATGTTTATGACCATCAGCCAGGGTCATTATTGACCATATCAGTTATAGTTCAGTTTTACTAATTTACAGTACTTTAGTTGGTCATTTCATGTTATTGTAGTTCAGTAACTTGTTCTTACATGCTTATTGTATCCCTCAGTTACTCAGTACATTCAAAGTATTGCACATACTTTCTATGCTGTATCGTATCATGATACAGGCGCAGGTTCTCAGTACTAGCATCGTCAGTAGTTCCCTCAGACGATATCAGCAGAAGCGTGTGGTGAGTCCTCATCTTCTGTGGATGATATTTTCCTTTCAGTTAGTTTCTTTTAGTCATATTTTAGAGTTATCTGGAGGCTTGTCCCAGCAACTCATCAGTTAGTAGTTGACTTTTAGACATGGTTGTTCAACATTGTTTCTAGTCATGTTTACTTTCAGCAGTATTGATTACTTTATTATTTTATGAGCCTTTCTCTTATGTTTATTCAGTTTACCAGTGTAATGATGGACCATAGGTTAGCTTGGAGTTACTTATGACACCAAGTACTGTGTCTCGTCTAGGGTGTAGACTCGGTTCATGACATGCCCTACAGTGCATATCTCTCTCATACCCTTGATCTGCCATCGAAGGTCCTCTCTATATTAGTAGACTTGCCCCTGATCTTTAATTGCCTCCTCTTTATGGAAGTGAAGGACACTGCTGTAGAGTTGGCCTTGGTACCCTCGTGTAACACCCCAAAAGTCCTTTAGATCAGACCTAAGACTTATAGCAGAAAATAGCAGAAAATGGAACCAAGGCCATTCAACTAGTCAAAGGAAGACTTGTCCTTCCATCCTATGGGTCGTTGTATGGGGCCATTAGATTAGTACCAGTGAATTATCAAAAGTTGGCCTAGAACCCATGAGGGGATTTTATGGACCGTTGTTTAAGTGTACATGTCGTCATTTGGTGTTGTTGAAGCAGATTTAGGAATTTCGAAGGAAGAATGGGGAAAAAATGAACAGACCAATGGTCCATTGTTTGGGACCACTACCTGTTGTATGGGACGTTGGTTCTGCCAGTTGGTTTAAAATTTTGGCCTAAGTTTGCAACCTGATGAATATATGGAAAGAAGGTGTTAAGACCTATCCTTATGTGTAAGAGGTCCATCTGATGCAAATTAAGGTCATAAGGAACCTCCAACACAGAGTTGAGTTAAGAGACTTCTTACGGATTGAGTTTTTGTGTAAGTTCTTACAAGTGTCAAGTTCAAATAACCATATCTCCCATTTTACGTTGTGTTTTTGGGTGATTAAACAAATCACATTGAAGCTCTTGGAGTCTTTTTTCCAATGAATCCGACCTTGCATCAATCGGTGTTTGGAGTAAAAAGTTATGATAAGTTTAGTAAAGCATCACCAGACATTGAACGAACCTCAATACGACATCTTATCAAATAACGACCCATCCTTTTGGTCGTTTTTTTAGCCAGTTTTAGGTCATTTTCTATCAGTTTGAAGGTATATTTGTAAACTCCTATACTTTTAACTCCTAAATAACGTTGTTTTGGGCTTCCTTAAGGTCAGATTAATGGGATGAACTTAGCCTAAATCCTCACTCTCTCCAAATGACCGATAGTTGTATTTTTCTCAAGAAAAGAGCTAGGGTTCTTCTTCAAGTTCTTCCCAAATCTTCCTTGGGTTTTCAATACAAGTCAAGGGATCATTAACCTAGGTATATAGGTCTATGAATGAGGGATTTCTTCCACCCTCATGCCCTATTTCTTCTATAGCTCATGGATTCAAGTCTCCTATCAAGTTTTATGAAAATTCTAGGGTTAGACCCAACTTAATGAAATGTCCTATGATCTTTCGATGGGTTCAATTCCCTCATGTTTCAATTTATGATTTATGTCTAGTAGGGAAGATTTGAGTCTCAAATTACTTACTAATTCACGATTTCAAGTTTATGAAGATTATGCCCTATTATGTATGATTTATTAATTTCAAGCTTATGAGTCCATAATTTCTAATATGAAGAATTATCAAAGTATGCATGAATATATGAATTCTTAGACTTATGATTTCATGATTTGGGCAAGCTCATGTAAAGTTGGGTATATTTTTTCATGATATTAGCCATGGCTTATAGAATCAGTTTTAAAGAGATATTTGAAGTCGAGACTCCCTACTATTCAGATTTAAGCTATATTTTGAGATTTTTTGGAGTCGAAACCCCCTAGATATCATCATGAGCTTGATGAGCCCGCAAGTGTACGGGTTGTACAAATAATACAGTGGCCCTTTTTAAGAACCGGAATGTCGAACCCACAGGGACTGGACCAATTCAGCTAACTATCAAGTTCAAGTGTGATATTAACTTTCGCAAGAAGTGTGATATTAACTGCAAGTGTTGACTCTAGAGGTTTTCTTAGAAGGTTTAATTAAGTCTAAATATGTCAAACGAAATATTCGAATTCACTTCTAGAGCAAATACAGAGTTGAAACCATAATCATGCGATACTACGATTTGCAAATGGTTTAAGTATGAAAACTATCAATTGTCGCCTCACATAATTAGAATTGCATGTTCATGGTCTTTCGAGCCTATAAACACGGCAATCTAGCCTCACCGCATCATTGTGAGCGAGGATGCTAATTTCTAGTTCGCGGGCAATCAATTATGTTGTGGTTTACTGTGAAATGATTAGGACTTTCAAAGGCCTAACCAGCTTAACTCAACTTAGCCTCACAACTACTTTGTTGAGTGGTGATATGGGATAATCCCAAGTTGGTCTTTAATACCCCGTTTGTCAACCAAGCAAGGTGTTGTGTATATTTCTATCCCCGAAACAAGATTATATCGCGAGATACAAACATGCTCCTCCTCACATTCTCATGTCCCGACTTCAGGTAATGTTTTCTCAAGATATTGCCCAAGTTAACATATATGTTTTTATGGTGATCAATCCATAAAAACAACCAACAATACGTAATTAAACAATAACAACAATCAATAACTTAATTCCAAACAAATCACAAAATCACAATCACATCTTGTGGCTTCAACCTGTGAGGAAGGGTTCTAGCTACTCATGTTCAGATAATTACAAGAAAAACATTGTTTAGAGTAATATACTTAATGGAATAGATGAAAAGAAACCAAGAAAATATGAACCCAATAGGAGTTATTCAAGTCTCCTTCGCGCCTCCTTCAAGCTTTTTCCAAAAAATCCCGTGTCAAATGATTTTAGAAGCTAAGGGTTCAATTTATACTATGCCGAAAATGCAAAATTTGGGCCTGTGGTGGAACAGCAATGTGTCACGGAGCTAAATGTTCACTGCCTCCATGACACGAGGTAACGCGCATTCTCACCGAATGTGCCAAAATGCAATTTTCGCCAAGTGTTGCCGCAGATGCAATACAGGCCACGCCCCTATCGCGCCGGGTGCTAGTTATTGCATGTTTTCTCTGTTGAATTTCTAACTTTTGCTCTTGATTCATTCCCCCACTTCACTGTATCATGAATTAGTTCCTCAAATGCATTATTAACCTTCAAAACAAGGACTAATCATGTTAGTTAGTATATATTCACATTTACATAAAATCACATGAGAATGTATATAAATAAGAGATAAACAAGACTAAATTTAGTTATAGCAGCACTTGGGCATGCAATTATGCCCAAGATCGTAAAAACCCACACTTAAAGTATTGTTCGCCCTCGAACAAACCTTTTACATCCTATGCACACGAAGAGCTCACATAACTAATTTAGCAAGTTAATCTGCTACGGCTATAATGATTATGTAAGTTAGCAAGTTACAAATAGATCATGCAAGTTTTATTCCTTAAAATTAAGTAAAACTATGTTAGGACTTCCTAACCTCAAGAATTGACTCTCAATCTAAGCAAACTCATGCAAATTAATCGATCAAGAAATCCAACATGAATTCTATCCTTCATTAAACATGTGCCCTCACAATAAGAGAGTTACCCATTTTAACTCATGATTTTTCAAATAACACCATGTATGGGTATATGAATAAAATTACGTCCGCTTCCGCAAAGAATTCACATGCATCATATAATGACCCATGTATGCGCCTGAGCTACCCACTAATTTAAGGGATGTATAACGTAAGATCAAGTAGGACGAATGGGTTGTAATAGTGCTAAGGGACGGGTAGGTACTATTCTCGCCAATAGTGATCATTCCCCCAAGCGCTTTAATACATCCAACATTCATGATGCTTTACTTCCTCCTCATTCTTTTCAATCTTGAATTTTCTTCTTGTCCCATTTCTTTAAGCACACTCAGCTTAGTAGTAAGGAGTACTTAAGCAATTTTTTTTCATTCATTTATTTTCTTACTCCCTACTAATAATCAACCATTTTTAAACAAGTGTACCTTTGTCCTTTTCTCAACTTTCACAACTTCTACTTTTCCTTCTTTTTCACGCTTCTCACTCCTTCACTCTTGGAATTTTTTTCACTTAAGCGCTTAGGAGTTTTGGATCAACATTCAAGGTAATGAAAGAAAAAAAGGATTAAACTTATGTTGTAGCTATCAAAGAATAAGATTAAGGCTCAATGGGGCTAACTAGGATTCAATATTCAAGGTAGGTAAGGAAAGGATTAAATATTTGGCTCATACAAAGAAAATGCCTAAATCATTTCTACACTCTACATCCTTCATTTCCCACTTTATAAACACACCATGCAAGTTCTAGACACTCCAAAATAGCACAGACAATCAAAACCTTACACTTCATGGCACATGCTCAATTCAAGACATATCAAGAGATTTTTTTAACTCAATAATCACAAGAATTCAAACATTAAGCTTTAATCATATCGAATCAAATTCAAGAGCCTAGGTGTCTCCAACATAGGTATACCACTTGCATTCTTCAACACTAAACATATTTGCATCTTACAATCATTTATAGCATATAACAAGAATATCAAGCCATCAATTAGCTACGGGTTCAAAAACCAAAACCTATTGACTAATTTTCCTCAAGACGGTCGTCATCCATCCATCGGGCCGAAATGTATCCCTAACTATGACTAAAACCATTATATACAAAGACAAAGAAAAATTTTTATTCTTCTGGGCTACATAAACCCCATTTTAAAAGAACCGAAAAGAAAAACCAACGGGTGATGTCATGCTTAACTCACAATTTTTTTTCAATTTTCTCACAAGCATTACATTCACCAAACATCGTTAAGCACAAAATTTTTGAAATTTCCTTCACCCCACACTTGAATCATGCTATGTCCCCATAGCATCAACTTAACATTTAAAGAGGGTGAGAAATACCCCCGCAGGCCTTTAGGCCTAGCCACAAGATGCTTTTCTTTAATGTTGCAAAAGAGACTCATCCCACACTTTTTCTCTTCCATGTTTGCTTCCTCCTCCATGGGTACTCTGCACTTCCTCCATATGTGCTAACTTTCCACCAAAACAACAAAAATCTGAAAAATAAATAAAAACAACTTCTAATGCACGAAATTAAAATTGTACTCCTGGTAATTCCTTGGGTTGCCTCCTGCGTCGCTAATTTTACGTCGCGCACGACGACATGTTTCACCGCTTTTCCTCCACCTTGAGGATATGATCTCACCCCTAATTTCTTCTCTAATTTCCTTTTGTGTTCTAGGGGCAGGGTGAGAAATTGTAAGGACCAAGTGTGATGCCGCCCTTGACGTTATTGGCCCTTAAGTAAGTGAAGTCATTTTGTCTATTGAAATCAACAAATTCCAAAATATAATGGGCTTATCCTCCTCTAGACATTCCTCTATAAGCTTGGAAGACTCTATTTCTATGTCTTCACCCAAACTCAATGTCGAAAAATACTTCGAGTGGGGTTCACTAAACCCGACTCCGAACCGCATTGTGATTGACCTCCTTACTTGTATACACCTCTCTCCGCATCAACATCTATCTCTCCATTAATGACTAATGCATACTCTATCTCTTCTTCTGCATGAATTTCCCATAAGTGTGAGCCCATCACTACAACCAAGAGATTCTAATTGCTCAAGCCTAATCCAAAAATTCACCCTTGGCTTCTCGTAGTTCCTCTTAAATATCGCCACAATCGGTTACTCCTAGTTCTATCACAAGCCTCGCCTTCAGCAATCATCTCCGTGAATTTAACGCTCATCCTTTTCTAGAGCCTTCGCATTTTCTTGCTAAATTCTCAATGCCGCCACGCCTCCTTCATTGCTTCGTTCTTGCTCAATCATCTCGTTTTTAGCATGTCTTCTATTCAAGTTTCAGTGTCCTAAGTCCTCATATTCATCATGCCTATATTCAGCAAAAAAACAATGTAAGGATCATAGTAGGGCTTGGGGATGGGAGTATGCATTCTGGACAAACCATCCCAATGGCCATCTTGACCACCATATATATTGCATCAGAGCATGTTGTTTCCACAAGGTCCTCTCGCATCTATACACTCATCAAAGTAAGAGATTCATCATTTAACCCATTTATATTCCACGCATGTCATGTTAAGAAAGGTGTCAGATTAAAAACTAAAATAAAATAAATCTAAAATTAATGAAGAAAAAAATATTTTTTTTCAATACCAAGGAAATTTAAAAAATCACACAAAAATAGACAAATTCAATAAACTTAGCTGAGTCCCTGTGTTAGCCGGCGCCAAAACTTGATGAGCCCGCAAGTGTACGGTTGTACAAGTAATACAGTGGCCCTTTTTAAGAACCGGAATGTCGAACCCACAGGGACTGGACCAATTCAGCTAACTATCAAGTTCAAGTGTGATATTAACTACCCAAGATCAGAGCTATATACATGTTTTGAGAGTATTGTCTAACACCGAGTACACCAGGTAGTCCGAGGACCTTGGTCTCATAAACTACGCACCAATGTAGGTATATATTTGGGACCTCTTGAGAGAGTGGTTTCCCACTCGAGGGCACACCCGTGATATCACACCTCCATCGTTCTTTGCCCTGGCAATACTTTGGAAGGCTCTACCAACTTGAGCAAGTTAGTAGGGTATCACATAAGCTCTATCATAATGGTGTCGGTTATGATGAGTCTCTCATTGTTTCTCATGTTTTCAGTTGCTTATATCCACATATTATGATATTATGTTTTATAGCATATTTTACGTATTGATCAGCTTATTAGTTTTAACGTATGATTTCAAGTATGGAACATTACATAATTTTCTATTTCTAATCCTTCAGTCATTATGTTCAGTTTATGATGAATATCTCATGATCATGATTACTTTAAGAAAACAATGTTTAGCTTGCCTTACTCACATGTTTTATCTTGATTTGTGTTCATGTTTTTAGAGTATCATTTTACTAGCATGTTTTACTTATCTTACATACTCACTACACTCAAAGTACTAACCGCATACTCTATGCTATATCATTTCATGATATAGATCCAGGTACTCAGACTCAACCCCCAGTTAGAAATGTTTCGAACTTGATTAGCTAGCAGGGTTGAGTTCTCATCTTTCGAGGACTAGAGTTATCTACTTCATTTCAGTTTTTTTACCTCCTTTTAGTTTCAGACTTTGGAGTTAGTTGGGGACTTGTCCCAGCAGCTCATTAGTTAGTAGAGGCTTTCAGATATAGAGTTAGCGTTGTTCAACTTTATGTCTCATTGTTTTCATTATTTGGTTATCTTGTTATTTGTATGGGAATGTCTTACATTTTAGTTAGCTTCCGCTTAGTTTTTTTTATAAGTTATATTGTGCTAGTAATATTCTATGCCATGATTTATCTTGGAGCCAATCGTGATTCTAGGTTTCGTGTCTCATTCCGGGGTCCATGCTCAGGTGGTGACAAACTTGGTATCAGAGTATTAGGTTTAGATTGTCATAAGGAATCTAAAAGCTACGTTAAGTCGAGTCTTTTTCATGGATATGAAGTGCACTACACTTATGAGGAAGAGGCTACAAGACGTTTTAGGAAACTTCCCTTCTTTCATACTCTAGTTCGTGCTATAGAGTTTAACTCAATAAAGATTTCCTCCTAACTCGTGCATTCACGTGCTCCAAAGCATAACACTAGTCAGAGGACTAAGAGGCACTCCCAAACTATTTCTTCCTGCAGGAGTTAAGAGAAGTTAAGGTAGAAGAATTTGCGAACTTGAAGTAAGGAACCAAAAGAGTGGAGGAGTACGATGGGAGAAGTATGAAGCCTTCAGTAATAACCTTAGAAGCGAATGTAAAGTAAAGAGATAGTGATTTTAGCTAGTTTTAAGAAGGCGTACAATCCTTAGAATGATGATTTTTAAGCTAAGGGGGAGATTATAAGGTGAAGGACCAGGTCAAGTCTTGAGTTCAAAGTGTGAAGGTCCAAGATCAATAACTATGGGAGATTGATCCACGCTTATTCAAGTGTCTGCTCATACTTCAGTCAATATGATACTCTGCTTGTACTGTATATGAACATGTTATGCTCATGTCTAAGTTCCAAGTACTCCTTACATGTATTGTACTCAGATTCGTAGAATGAGAAGTAAGCACTTCAGATGGTGATTCTAGTCTACTTCCACAATCCCATAAATCTCAGCTTCATGTCATGACCCTCGTTATATATGTAAACTCATGTCTCTCAACATGCTTAGCTCTATGAACTTTGTCCTTAAGATTTGCCTTAGAGGCTCATAAGATCATGCTATATCAAGTATATGCCCAACTTAGATTTCTTGAATGATTCGTGCTCACGATTTTCTTACTCTAAGCCCTATGTATTTTCCCCCATGATGGAAATGATGGTTACAATGTGTACGTCAGGATAACTCTCTATTCCTGCCATGGGTGCCAGGTATGTGGAAGTTCATGAC
Source organism: Datura stramonium (assembly GCA_018107945.1). Classification (NCBI taxonomy): domain Eukaryota; kingdom Viridiplantae; phylum Streptophyta; class Magnoliopsida; order Solanales; family Solanaceae; genus Datura; species Datura stramonium. The sequence goes on from JACEIK010006534.1 coordinate 14,945, forward strand.
CCGCAGTTATTAGCCAAGCCTGGGAGATAGGGGAATTCTTGAATAGCGTTAGCTACAAGGAGCCATGAGATAATCATAAGTGATAGGCTTGAATGAGATGGTGATGTACAGGTAGACCATAGTATGGTGTGACTAGTGGCTTCTTTATTAGAGCTCGAACATGTGTGACTTCTTGTTAAGGGGGGAGTAATGTTCTTAGTGGATAACTCTAGGTTGTCAGATGTGTGGTCGAGTTAGGCTTGAATGTGGTTGAGGTATGCTGTTGGACTCAAAATTTAGTATAAGCAGGGGCCTGAGCGAGGAGTGTAGGCTGGAAAGGTTGTGCATCAAGGGCTGGGAGGTTTGCTACAGGTTATCAATATTCCCAGTTGAAAGTGGGAGGAGATCAAGGTAGATTTCATTACAAGGTCACCTCATACATACCGACAACATGATTCTATATGGGTAATAATGGACTAGATAACCAAGTTAGCACAAGGATTGTGCTAGATTTTATATTTGGGAGTTTGTTCGGTTGCATAGAGTTCCTTTGTCCATCATCTTAGATAGGGATACTCAGTTCACCTCTCAGCTTTGGAGGTCGTTTCAGAAGGGCCTTGGTACTCAGGTAAAGCTTAGCAGAGGTTTTCATCTGCATACATGTGGTCAGGTGGAGCAGACTATTCAGACTCTTGAGGACATGTTTAGAGCCTGTGTGATTGATTTCAAGGGTAGTTGGGATGATCACTTACCCCTCATTGAGTTTGCATACAACAATAACTATTATTCCAGCATTCAGATGGCTTCGTTTGAGGCTCCTTATGGGCGGAAGTGTAGATCACCTATTGGATGGTTCGAGGAAAATGAGGATTTATTGATACGGCCAGGTTTAGTTCATAAGGCCATAGAGAAAGTTTGGCTCATAAGGGATAGGTAGAAAATAGCACAGAGCTGATAGAAATCTTATGTAGATGTTAGGAGGAGAGAGCTAGTGTTTGAGGTTATTGATTGGGTGTTTCTGAAGGTGTCTCCCATGAAGGTAGTTATGAGGTTCCATAAAAAAAAGAAGCTTAGTCCCCGATAGGTTGGTCCTTATAGGATTTTTCGGCTAGTTGGCAAGGTGGCATATGAGTTGAAGCGACCAACAGAGCTAGCTTCTGTGCGTCCAATTTTCCATGTATTTGTTTTGAAAAAGTGCATTGATGACCTAGCCTTAGTTATTTTGGTAGAGAGCATTGGTGTGAAGGATAGCCTTGCTTATGAAAAGATTCAGGTTGAGATGCTTGATCGTTAAATTCAGAAGTTGATGAACAAGGAAGTAGCTTTAGTGAAAGTTTTGTGGAGAAATCAACTTGTTGAGGGAGCTACGTGGAAAGCCGAAATAGATATGATGGCTAAATACCCACATCTTTTTCCCTTCCAGCTCAATCCCAGCATGAGGAACCATCTTTCTTCTTAGTACTCTATTCAATTTCATGTCAAGTTCACTTCTCTAAGTTTTTTTTTACGTAATTGTATGCATGTATGTTTCAGGAATTCAGTTCAGTCACGTATATCAGTTTGGAGTCAGTCAGTTTTCAGCTATACTTGCTCAGTTTTAGAATTGCAATTCTTTCCCAGCCTTTTAGTATGCTTGTTCTACATTCGAGGATGAATATCCCAAAGGGGAGATAATGTAACACCCCTAAAGTACTTTAGATCAAACCCAAGAATTATATAGCAAAAAATACAGAAAATGGCAGTATGGCCATTCAACGAGTCAAAGGACGACTCATCCTTCAATCCTACGGGCCGTTGTATGTGTCCATTGGATTAGTACCAGTGAACCATCAAAAGTTGGCCTAGAACCCATGAGGTGATTGCACGGACTGTTGTTTAAGTGTACAGGACATCATGTGGGATCGTTGAAGTAGATTCAAAGAATTTCAGAGTAAGAATGGGTAAAAAATGAATCGACCAATAGTCCGTTGTTTGGGACCATGACCTACTGTATGGGTCGTTGGTTCTGCCAATTGATTTAAAATTTTGGGCTAAGTTTGGAACTGTTTTATGTATATGGATAGATTGAAACCCGATGAATTTATGGAAACAAGGTGTTAAGATCAATTATTAAGTGTAAGAATCACATTAAATGCAAATTAAGTTCATCAGGAACCTCCAAAACAAAGTTGAGTCGAGAGCCTTCTTACTGATTGAGTTTTCATATAAGTTCTTACAAGGATCAATTTCAAATGACCATAGCTCCCATTTAACAAAGTATGTTTGGGTGATTCAACATATCAAATTGAAACCCTTGGAGTCTTATTTCCAAAGCATCAAACCTTTCATCAATTGGAATTCAAAGTAAGAAGTTATGAGCAGTTTAGTAAAGCATCACAAGACATTGGACAAACCTCAGTATGGGTCATCCTATCAAACAACGACCTGTCCTTTTGGTGGTTGATTCGGCTAGTTTCAGGTCTCTTTCGGTCAGTTTGGGGGTATTTTAGTAAACTTCTATGATTTTAACTCCTAAATGACGTTGTTTTGGGCTTCCTTAAGGTCAGATTAAAAAGATTAACCTAGCTTAAATCTTCACCTTCTCCAAAAGCCCGATAGTTGGAGTTTTATCAAGAAAAGAGCTAGGGTTCCGCTTCAAACTCTTTCCAAATCTTCCTTGGGTCTTCAAGAAAAGTCAAGGGATCATTAACCCAGTTATATAGGGCCATGAATAGGGATATCTTCCACCCTCATGCCCAAATTTTTCTCTAGCTCGTGAATTCAAGTATCTAATCAAGTTTTATGAAAATTTTAGGGTTAGACCCTATTCAATGAAATCTTCTATGATCCTTCTATGAGTTCAATTCCCTCATGTTTCAATTGATGGTTTATGGCTCGTAGGGCAGATTTGACTCTTAATTTACTTACTAATTTATGATCTCAAGTTTATGAAGATTATGCCCTATTATGCATGATTTATGAATTTCAAGCTTATGAGTCCATGATTTCTAGTATGATGAGTTATCAAAGTATCATGAATATTATGAATTCTTAGACTTATTATTTCATGATGTGGGCAAGCCCATGTAAAGTTGAGTATATTTTATCATGATATTATCCATGGCTTACAGGATTAGTTTTATCGAGATATTTGGAGTCGAGACTCCCCACTATTCAAATTTAAGCTATATTTTGGGATGATTTGGAGTCAATACTCCCAATATATATTCATGAGCTATATACATGTTTTGGTAGTGGTGTCTAGCACTGAGTAGGCCAGGTAGTCCTAGGACCCTGGTCTCATAAACTACGTGCCAATGTAGGTATATATTTAGGTCCTCTCTCGAGAGTGTTTCCCTACCCGAGGGCACACCCTGATATTACATCTCTATCGTTCTTTCCCCTGGAAAGGAGTAGGACGGTTCTGCCCACTTGAGCAAGTTAGTGGGGCATCACGTAAGCTCTATCGTGGTGGTGTCAGTTATGACGATTCTCCCATTGTTCGTCATGTTTTCAGTTGCTTATGTTCATATATTATGATATTATGTTTTATAGAATATTTGACCCATTGATCAGCTTATGAGTTTTCACAAATGATTTCAAGTATGGTGCATTACATGATTTTCTATTTCTAACCATGGGTCATTATGTTCAACTTATGATGAATATCTCATGATCATGATTACCTCAAGAATACAATATTTAGCATATTTTCCTTACTCTTATGTTCCATCTTGATTTATGTTTAGGTGTTCAGACTATGATTTTACTAGCATGTTTTACTTACCTTACATACTCAGTATATTCAAAATACTGACCACATACTCAATGCTATATCATTTCATGATATAGATCCAGGTACTCAAACTAAGCCTGTAGTGAGAAACTTCCCGGACTTGATCAGCTAGCAGGGGTGAGTCATCATCTTTCAAGGACTAGAGTTATCAACTTCATTTAAGTTCTTTTACCTTATTTTAGTTTCAGACTTTGGAGATTACTAGGGACTTGTCCCAACAGCCCATCAGTTAGTAGAGGCTTTCAGATATAGAGTTAGCATGTTTAGCTTTGTGACTTAGTGTTTACATTATTAGATTATCTTGTTATCTATAAGGGAATATCTTACATTTTAGTTATCACCCGCTCAAATTTCATTATAAGTTATATGTGTGGGGACGGACCGTCCTTTGAAAGGATATATTGTCCTTTGG
>JACEIK010006534.1:61452-71475 GCA_018107945.1 Datura stramonium
TGAAACCTACAAAACAAGGACTAATCATGTTGGTTAGCACATGTCTTCACATTTATATAAAATCACATGAAAATGTATAAAATAACTTAGATAAACAAGATTAATTTAAGTTATAAAGTATCACTTGGACATGATATTTTGCCCACGATCACTACATCAACAAGATAGTTGAACAAACAAGAGGTAAACTCAAATTAAGAAGCAACTACTAGGGGAGCCTCACCTCCTACCACATCTTCCTAACCAAATAGCCTCCACAAACTTGCAGAGATGACACACTCCCAAGAGAGCCAGCTTCAGAAATTAGCTTAAAGTCTCCCTGCCCTGATTGCAAAGATGGTGAAAAAGGAGATGAAGGCAATGTATGATAATCAGACAAAGTTATGCTCGCATGTGGATGCTATGGAGGGGGTTTTCACCTCTCTCCTTGCTGATGTAAGAGAATGGAAAGGTCGAACATCAATGGCGGTTCCCTACTTGAGTGCACTTGACGCAACAATAGTTTCCCCTTTACAATCTAAATCCTTATTAGTGACTTGTTCGAGGGCTAAGGGGTTGAGGAGGACCTAGGAAAAAGGCTGTGATGGGGATGCTGAGGCCGAAGATGATAGGGATGATGACGAGTGACCACTTCAGGGAGTTCTTACCTTCATTTTGTTTTGTATGCATACATTGGGTAGAGTATATTATTTTAGTTGGGGTGGGATGAGTTTTTCTTTTTTTTAGTCATTGTTATTGATGATTGATGTTGCCCTTGTCAGGCTTTTGTTTTAGATTTGTGACCATTTGTGAGCCTTTGTTGGGCTTATTTTGTTGATGATTGATGTAGCCTTTGCCAGACTATTGTTTTGATACTTGTTGAATGGTTTTTTGAGCCTTTGTTGGGCTCATAAAAAGGAAATCTTTGTCTTGAATTGTTATTGAAAGTCTAATTTTTGCCTTTCTAAATAATAGGTAGTGAATAAACTCCAAAGGTTTCTTTATACTACGGTTCTTTCCTTAGGATCAATTTCTTTTTCTTTTCTTCCTACTGTCGAACCAGGTGATATTTCCCAATGATAGATAGTAAGGAAATTTTATTAAGGGAAAATGCCATGTCTTTGAGTCTTGTTGAAACTATTTTTGAGGGGTACCACCAAAATTTTTTTGTGTGGCATGAAAAAAAAAGAAAACTTTTTTTGTGGCATGAAAAAAATGAATTTTGAAGAAATAGTGCATCAGAAATGAAAAATATAGCATTCTCTTGTCATATATTGCACATTTCTAGTTTGTCTTGTTGATTCACATGCTTAATTGTTGTAAAATCATAATCTAGCTATGGCAATGTATTGTGTGAACATCTTGGAGTGTGATGCCTTGTGTGGTAAGGCTGATTGAATGATTTCCATGCATATATATATTTGTCTAGAACTTTCCCTAAGTGTAATTCAAGGAGAAATCCTAGAGGTAGTTGCACTTAGAACATTATTTTCGGCTTTCTATTGCTAGTCACTTCACCCAAAATGGAATTCTTAAACATCTTCCTCTACTAGCCAATATTGAGCCTTTGACCCTTTCTATTAGAAACCACATTGCAAGCCTAATGACCCTTTTTAATCCGCGTCTTTGGCACCCGTCCTCCCTAGTGCTAGTGGAGAAAGAATGAAAAGCGTGGCTGCAAGCCCAAGAATAGGGAGAGATTAAGAAATGTGTGAGAATGAGGCAAAAGCCTAAGTTTGGGGTTTCACAAAAAAATGAAGAAATGTGATAGCTTCAATATGAGGTAGCACCAAATTATGATAAAAAAATGACTGAATTGGTTGGCTAAAAAACTAGGAATCATTGAAAAGAGAAGTAATAGGTGTTACCTCTTGCTAATATGAGGCGGATGAGCACCGACAAACCGCTGCTGAATCGCAAGTCATGCCCGTCAACAAAGCGGTAAAAATGTCCAAATTATAAAAAAGAGAAAGAATGTACCTTATATTTGTACATCTCGAAAAGGAAATGAACCTTCCATTATTCTATATTAGTTTTCATTATTCTATTGGTTTTGTGTTGAATTAGACAGAGAAGTTGAGAGCGAAGCACTCATCTTCTTCTTCTTCTTTAAAAAGGTAGAAAACTCCATAAGATATCAGAATTCTAAGATTGAATTTTTCTTTCTCATTTTGTTGAGTAGATTCTGAATTATTATTGAATGTAATGTCTTTTTCTACTTATATGAGTAGTTAAATATCTTTTTATGAGTGTGTGGATGATTTGGGATAATTTAGATTTGGTATTGTTAAATTGATCTTAGATTTACTCAATTAGTATAATTCTAGTGTTTCATCTAAGTTTTAATCTAAATATTCATTTTTTCAAATGTAGGTTGTTTTTACTTACTCTAAATTTGCTTCAAAAATGAATTTAGAGTACGGGTGATGAAACACTAGTGGTTAAGTGAGTGTTGACCATGTGTTGTTGGGCTAGAAATAGCCAAAACCCATTGTCAAACACTCATTGAGAATCAAAGCTAGATATAGTTGATTCTTACCCAAGTTGATGTTGCTGTTGTGAAAAAGGTTTTAGGATTTGAGAAAACCCGAGGTATAAGGCATCTAATTGATTGAGAAACGTAGGATGTTATCTTGTCCACAACTAATTATGCTATTCAGTAAATTTAGGAGATGTTAATAATTCGAATCCGATGATGCTCAGATACTTTCACTCCTCCAGTATTCTATCCTTTTGTATATTCTACACTTTTTCCTATTTTCGTGAGCAAATTTTTTAGGTAAATTGACAAGTTGTGGTTCCCCAAATTTTAATTTATTGTTGTTGAGACATTGATGCAAGTTACTTCAATTTGCCAGACAACTCTTGCATTATCAACTAATATTCCCGGTGGGGTTCGACCCCAAAACCCGTGGGGTATATTTGTTTTGCCAACAACCGCTTACACTCTTTTGTTAAGAGGAGTGAATTTAGATATTATCTAGGACAGTGGTGGAACTCCTAGCTCCTTTAGTTCTCTCCTGCATCTTGGACAAGTACTCATCATGAGACTGCAGGCTCTCCAGTGTCCCTTGCTTGTGCTTCTTCTTCTCTTTCTCTTCCTCTTCTTCGAGGGCTCCTCATCAGCTACCTCTGAGGCCCTTTTCTTCCCCTTCTCTCCACTGACTACTGTCGGAGCCCAAAATGCCCTAAGTTCAAGCTCCTAATCAAGCTCAACCTGTATCTCTAGAATGGTGGAGGCTGCTAATATGGTCGGCTGACTAGATGACAGCTCCGCTACCTTACTCAGAAGCTATCCGAGCTCATCTCTCACGCTCCCACACCAGGATACTCTGTCACCCAATTATTGAGCCAAAGCTCAAAACTATCTAGCCTCCTATGTAGCCCTTTAACAGCCTCCTAAATCTCAACTTTGACCTAAGGCTTGACATTCTCCTTCATCAAGTTGACCTTATTCTCGATCAATGTCAATCTCTTTTCCATCTTCTGGAGGAAGTCATTGGCCACCAATATACATCCTAAAGGAATCTACGTCAATGTGGCCAGGGGAGGTGTGGAGGAAGTGTTGGGGTCAGTTGCTGTGTGGCCAGCTTCTGTATTCAGCATCTCGCTCTACTCCACTGAGGTAGAGGCATTTATCTGCTAGCCCCATGCTGGCTATGGTGGTGGGACCGCTGTTGGTAATCTAAACCATCTTACCGCGGCTTATGTCATCTTAAACCATCCCTATATCTATAATCTTTGTGTCCCCTAACCTCAGTATCAATCTCAGTTATCGCTCTCAATCCAGAGTCTCTGCAGAGTCTATGTATTAGACTTGAGAGCGAGATAGTGGTGCTCAAGCCCAGAGAGCGATCTCAAATCTCATAGCTATCATTCTCAGGATGTTGATGGCATATCTAGACATGATGGATGCCACCAACGCTTCTCTGTCAGCACTCAGGGTGTTGTCATTTACTATCTGTGCCAGCATGTGGTGAACAAATGTCTGGTAGGGCCTTCCCTATGAAGTTGAGTAACGCCTTTGTGACCTTCCATCCATTGGTCACCCACTCTACCTACTCCTTCTCCTAGGCTATAACCCCAACTAACCATCTCACTTGCCTCTATTTATCATTGAGGGCCAACTGCTTAACCCTTTTCAAGGCATCAACTATATAGTCAAACTCAGCCGCGGCAGATGGATCTCTTAACTCAGGCCCACAAAATATCCGGGTGATGGTCTGCTCGAGGACATCAACTATTTGTCCATGAACCATGAAACTATCAAGCCTAGGCTGCTCCTCCAATTTTTGTCCTGGCCTTTTCCTTCTTCTTCATTATCGCCAAGTAGTTGATGTAAATCTCCCGAGCACTGGGCACAATAAACCTTATCATGCAACTCTATGGATTTAGAGTTTAGTGATCATCAAATTCTTAGGTATCCTCCTCTAACTCAATCTCATCTGCACCATTTCTGGATAGGGCCTCATTAGACCCTTCATTCGCATTTGAGCCACTACCAGACCCTTGAGATTATTCACCAGCTCCCTCCTCAGACAGGGGAGCATTTTCTTGAGCGACAAAGGTAGTATTGTCCTAAACCATAGCTTGTTACCTAATGGTATGTGGCTTGTCAGTTTCATTAGTATTTATGTGATAATCCTCAAGTGAACCACCAGGGGTACCCTTCTCTTGCTCGGAGGCTGGGCAGCAATTTCAGCTCTAGCCTCTTTATCCAGGGCCTTCTTGTTTTATCTCTTCTTAATTGTCATGGTACCTGTAGTGAGAAAGGTTAGTACATGTGATCTTATAAAAAGAAAGAACGAAAATCATATTCATTATTTACCACGAGTAATTAGTATGAGTTGTACCTTGGTTGTATGATTTGTACTAAGACTCATAGTATATTTTGGACAAGCCATGACTCATTGGTATGACTCATACATGGATGGTACGATTCGTACTAATGGTCATAGTACAAATTCCAAAAATTTTAACCTTTAGTATTTTGGTACTACTCATTGATATAGATCATAGTTGTATTTTTCGAGTCATATTAAGGATCATATTGTTACTTCTGAACTTGACCCTTATCTAATTCTTGGTATGACCTCCAAGTATAACTGGTGAGTTCCGACTTGCAATCAGTGGTTTCTTCCAACTGTAACCTTACTGCTGAGAGAATAGGACTAATTTCAATTCGGCGAATATCAATAACTTTTGTTAATAATAGTAACTATAATTAAACGTTGAATAACTTAGTTGAAAACCTATAATTTCTTGAGAGTTCAGAAGAGAGAAACGCTTACCTAATGCCTGTGGCTGTTTAGAATCCAATTTGGAGCAATTCTAACAACTTTTACTTGGCGGACTTCTAGTTTGTCGAACGAATTTTTGAGAAATAACTTCGTAGTAATGCTTCCCGTAGGCCTAGAACTTGTTACTGAAGTTAATTTTCAATTGGACAGCATTTGATAGCATAATCGAATGAAAATATAGTAAAAGTTACGTATTTACTCTTCTTTGGCCGAGGGATACATTATGCAAGTGATTCAAAATGAACTAGGATGCCTTATATATAATCAAGGGCGGTGGCATAGGGAGTGCCTTGCACCAGCCAAAGCACTAGGGAAGGTGCCGCACCGCGCCTCCCAAGGTGCTGGTCCCCCTAGCGCGCCGCATCGGCAGGCTGGCGCATCGCGCTGGCCCTTCATAGCCTAGCCTCACTCGACCCTACTTTCGAGGATTTTCCCACACGCGTCAAGCCATTTTTACTCAATACAACCCACGCGCATGCCTATTAACTGTCAACATTTAATAGGGTGTAACTTCCTTCCCCCCTTAGGAATATTCGTCCTTGAATGCTGACTTATGGCTTAAAGAAGTTAACTATTTCAACTAGCACTTGGATAAATTTTGCAATGTTTTCTCTGTAATATGTACTATCTAAAAACCTGAAATACACAAAAGTCCAACATAGGCGTCTCACAGGATGCTACAACCAACCTGCCCACAATATAAAAGTAGATAATGAACAGTACTAGCAACATAAGTGATAAAGTAACATCTGAACAATGATCTCACCTCAACTACATATTCTGGGTCAATCCTGGAAAAAGTGAGGGTGTCTAGATTTCATATCATCCTCAGCTTTCCATGTCATCTCTTCTTTATTTCTGTTTCTCCGCAACACTTTAACAGAGGCTATATCTTGAGTTCTCAGCCAACGAACCTATCTATCAAATATTGCAAGTGGCACCTCTTCGTAAGCTAACTCTTTGATAACCTGAGCATTCCCAACTAGGTCAACTTGAGAGAAAATCTCCTCTGCACTTTCATAGTGTTGATGAATGGATCCTAGTCCCGAAGGCAACTCTACTTCATAGGCCACTTGACCGATTTTCTGGAGGACCCGATGTAGTTTAGCGAATCCAGGGCTAGGCTTTCCCTTGTTATCCAATCTCGTAATGTCCTTTTTTTGGTGAGCTTTTCAGGAATACCCAATCACTTCTTCAATACTTAACTACCTATGCCACACGCTAGAGTAAGACTTTTGATGACTCTAGACTGCCGATAACTATTTTCCTAATAAGTTTAACTTTTTTCGTCTTCCTGTTACAATATGCCCTAGTTCAACTACCTCTAATTTATCTTCTTTAGGTCATCATATAGGGGGGATACATTTCCACCCATAACAGATCTCTATGCGTCTAAATCGTGTGCTCTGCTTGGCTATTTGTTTGGTGACGAGAAGCCGTACTTAAATCAATGTGCGCCTCAATTTGTTCTAACAGTTTCCCAGAACCTAGTTGTACGATGTGCCTCTCCGTTAGAGTTTATTAGATACTTGGGATCCACTTAACAAAACTACTTCCTAAACATCTAACTCAGGAATAACCTTTAGCTAAAATATAATTCCCTACGGCAAGACCTAAGTTGATCTCATTAACCTTTCTACACTGACTCAAATGATGTCAACGATATCTTCCCTCTTCCCAAGTCATCAATAGGTCTCTCTTTACGACCTAATGTGCTTTAATTAAACTCTAGATGGAGGGGGTAATGGATATAGTGCACCTTGTCCATAGTCTACTAATGAAATCCTGCCACCTTTGGAACTCTGAGTCGACCTCTGGGTCTTATGAATCTGCCCCTTATTATCTCAAAGGCCATTAAATTCCTACTAGTTCTTGTCTCTAGGTTGTACTAGGTTAGAATCTCTATTTCACCACTCATTTACCTCCACAACTAGTGGTGATATTATAGCATTCTAGGTTACAACCTCGCTATCTCTTAACTGTCATCCGATGCTTATTTCTCGACATTCTACGGTGGTCCCATGCTCTGTCAATCTACTTCAACCTGGAGGTGATTCTGTTTCCCTCCAGTATGAAATACACGTGCTTTCCTCCTTACTCCTAGAGGCTGAGATTTGGGGTTCGTGCCTTCTTCCTCATACTATCAAAGATATTAATAACCAAGTCTACCTACCTGTATCCTTCTGACCCGCACTCGGGCCCATTTTGTTTATATGATCTCTCTGTCCTTCGACATAACAAACTAGGGGCATAACCATTATCTTGCAGGTATGCCCTACCATCATTCCTGACCTAAACTTTACTATTGCTGGGGGTTTATTGCTGATGGACTCTCTCTCACGCACCTGAGTGCTACTGGAAATCTTATTACTATCGTGAGGGTCTAAGTAGCTTTGTAAACACTAGGGGTCTCAACCACTTTTTAACCCTTTCCTAAGACAACAATTCTAATTGTCCTTTAATAATCATTATGGACAATATGACATTGATACTTGCACTTTCAGTTTTACTCGTACTATCCTTTGTGTATTTTGGGTAATCCAACATTAACTGTTATCCCTACCTAATTCTTAAAGTCTACTAAGGTAGCCAACTTATATATATAAATAATATACTTCTTGACCTCCCACTCTGAGGCTGCAGGAAGAACTGGGGACAATGCTGGCATACCTATCACCTTATGAAGTTCTTGGTGCCCCGAGAGAGAGATGGAAGAAATTTAAAAGACGTCTGCTGCACTTCGGCAGACTGTCCCCCAACCATTGTACCTCATTGGTACTTCCTCCTCCTGCTATAGTTATCTTGAGGCTGACTAGAGTCTGTCTTACATCACATATTATTCTAGACAAACATAGCAATGAAAGCTTAGGGACTCAACCCTATACGACTTGGCTCTATAGAATGATCTGAGAAGAAGAAAGGCTAACCATACTATCATTCCTCGTAGCCTCCCGCCTATGGAATGTGATGCACAAGACACCCATAGAAAAGACTCTACTAGAACGACTTGTAGACTCCCTAGGGTACGACCTGCTCTGATACCAAGTTTCTCATGTGTTGGGAGGCATGACCGTCACCTAATGCCACACCGGAATATGGGCTGACCTGGCTGGGCACAGGCACCTCTAGTGCCTGCCACTGACTCAGATTCAAGAAAACAAACTGCTATATCTCGACTATAAACACAGCCTCGGGCCGACAAGGCCACGCATCACTTGTAAAAGAAAACAGCTAACCTAGCCAACATACATTAGTGGGGATCCTATGTTGACCGACAAGACCACCATGACTATCTAGTTATAACCGAAAGGGAAATAAGCAGCTATACTAGGCCCCACACGGCCAACACATAAAATAGGACATACATGGGCCCCACACTACCAACAACAACTAACTAAATGAGCACTGTAGTCTGCAAGCCTCTTAGAATATAAATAGTATTTGGGACAGGGCCCTGGCCTTCCCAAATACTATACAAATAAAAGCTGGTAAACTTTACAACCTGGCAATTCCGAATGAAAGGAGCTGGCCAAACTGCTGACTCTGAATAGTTGCTGGGAGATCTCACAACCTGTCTGCCTAAACCTCCAGGCAAGTAATGCAGTGCCCCTATAGTTGGGCATTAGTATAATATCTTACCGAATATGTAAGGCAGTAATAAGCTGAATAAAAACAGCTAAAGACTGAAAGTAAGTAGATGGAAGAGGAAGAAATTAATCTAGAAACTTTCTTATCCATAACCTGCATCGAGTAAAGCACTACATGTACATGAGCTAAAGCTTTCTAACTACACATTTATAAATTATAACTAGCAAGCAAGAATGCAAATAAGAACCTAACCTTACCCCCATAATCCTAAAAGGTACAAGCAACATAGAAATAACCTACTGGGACCCCCATAAGCCCTTACAAGTACACTCCAATCTATATACCCCTATCTAGGTTCCTATGACTCTACTAGTGCTATCGCCAACCCACCTATCCCTTGGGTCTGCAACCGAACCCATTTGTCTCCTGATCTGTAGTTGTGTCTGAGTCTAGTGGACTCCTGATAACTGCACCCTGGGCACCATGCTCGATAAGGGTCAGTGATGCCGATACGACATAAAAATAGCACTCCAGCCATGGAATGCACTGTAATATTGCCCTTGGGCCTCTACATCGTCCCTTGGGATGACATATCGATCCTTGGAGAAACATCATATAGCCCCGTAAGCGGCGAAATAGCTAGTAACCCTAGGGTGGTCATGGAAGGTTCCTAGGTGAGGGTAATCCAAACCGATAAGCTATACTGAAGTCTTAATCTAGCCACTCAAAAGGCGTATCTGGCCTTCTAGGCCTAACGCCACCGCTTCTCGCCTATAGAATAATCTGTATAGCTGCTAGCACACATACCTCATGTACCTATATCTTATTAGACGATCCTAATAGTGATCATAATCTCTAATGGTCTAGACCAGATAGGGAGAGGTCTGGTGTGGCCTAACAATACTCTCAATGTCCTGCTCGGGCAACTATAACTCATAAGCAACTGTAGGGTCGCAGATGACAAATTACTTAGTTCCTTTGCCTAGAACAACCGTAGAGCTGCTTGTTGAGACTGCGCAGCAGCAACACAAGAAACTTGTTGATGACTGCGCCTAAGTGCACACACAAGTGTACGTGGTCTTACAAGCAATACAGTGGCCCTTTTTAAGAGCCAGATGTCGAACCCACAGGGACTGGACCAATTCAGCTAATTATC
>JACEIK010006534.1:75573-88995 GCA_018107945.1 Datura stramonium
CTTGTTAGTGGATGGTCCTTGTCTAACCAACTCCGGCTGCACCTCATTTCTTTTCTCTTTTGGCACTGCATCAGCTAATTGTTTGCCGCTCCTCAAGCTGATGGCATTGACCTGGCGGGGGTTAGGATCTTTGTCACTTTGTAGTCCTCCCTGCGGTCTCATGTTTTGAGCAGTTGCTATCTGACCCATCTGCTTTTCAATATTGCGGGTGGCCAATTGCAGATTCTTCAAGTCTGACGAAATTCTCGCCTGATTTTCTGCTAACTGAGTCTGGGTCTCCATGATTTTCTGCAACATTTCCTCAATGTTGCTGCTTAACTAGCCATCATTCTGCCTATTCTGCTGATCCTGCTGCTGTTGAGGTTGCTGATAACTTTGCTTTTGATTTCCACCCAACGAAAAATTCGGGTGGCTCTACCAATTTTTGCTATAGTTGTTTCCAAAATTCTGAGTGTTCCTCTGTACATTCCAAACAAAATTGACTGATTCCGAATTGGCTCCACAAGATTCTGCATTGTGCCCATTATTTCCACAAATTTCACACCAACTCGGAGCTTGCTGAACTGCATTAACCTAACCCTGCTATTGGTTCATAATCAGTTTATTGAACTGAGTCATAATCTGATGCTGGAATGAAGCTAACTGTGCCGCCAAGGCATTCATCCATCTACTTCTATCAGCCCTGCACTTTTTCCTGCACCTCTCGATGATTCACTGTGCCATTCTAGATTTCCTTGAGCAATTCTATTCAACAATGTGTACAACTCATCATACGTCTTCTCTAAGGCTTGCCCACCCGATGTAGAGTCCAGCAAAATTTTCGTGTATGGGTATAGACTTTCTACAAAGGTATGGGCCAGCACATCATTGGATTGCTAGTGATAGGGACAGTCTCTCAGTAATGACTTGAATCTCTCCCAAGACAAATATAAGTTCTCATCAGGCCTCTGCTTGAAACTTAGTATTTCACTTCTCAATTTTGTGGTCTTGCCTGAAGGAAAGAATCTGATCAAGAACTTCTTCGCCAAATCATCCCATGAAGTTATGGAGTTTGGTGGCTCAGCTTTCAACCACCTTTTTTCCTCTCCCAAAAATGAAAATGGGAAGAGGGTAAGTCGGACATAGTCTGTGGACACTCTGGTGGGGATGAAAGTGTCACTAATCTCTAAAAAGTTCTATAGGTGCTGCTGCGGGTCCTCATGTGCCATCCCAGTGAATTGACCACTAGAATGTAACAGCTTCACCATGTTCTGTTTCAATTCAAAGTTCCCTCCACGTTCCGGTTTACTTGAAGTCTTTTCATCTTTTGCTCAAGAGCTACTCTCCTTCGCAAATGAATTTGATGTTCTGGTTCAAGCAACGGTTCCACAAGCTCTCTATTTCTAGCCAGCTCGGCAAGACAACCTGTCACCTGCAATAAGTCAGACTAAGACCATGTTTCTCAACACTGAAGCAAATTTAAGAATCACACAAAAATAGATAAATTCACTAAACTTCACCGAAGTCCCCGGCAACGGCGCCAAAAACTTGTTGACGACTTCGCCCAAGCGCACACACAAGTGTACATGGTCTTACAAGTAATACAGTGGCCCTTTTTAAGAGCCGGATGTCGAACCCACAAGGACTGGACCAATTCAGCTAATTATCAAGAACAAGTGTGCTATTAACTTTTTGAAGTGTTGATTTAGACTTTTTCGATAAAGTTTAATTAAGTCTAGGGGTGGTCAAAGAAATACTCTAAAATCATTCAAGGAGCAACTAGAGCTAAGGTCGGATAATCATGCGATACTATGCTTTGTAATGGTTTAAGTATGGAATTATCAATTATCATCTCACATAATTACAATTGCATGTTCATGGTCTTCCGAGCCTCTAAACACGACAAACTAGCCTCACAACTACATCGTTGAGCGGGAATGTGACAGTCTAGTTCGTGGGCAATTCAATTACGTGGATGTGGTTTCCGGGGTTTATGCTCTTGATTAGGGACTTTTGTACCTATAATCATTTAAATCAACTTAGCTTCACAACTACTTCTTCGAGTGGTGATGTGATAATTCTAAGTTGGTGTCTAGCTCATCCCGTTTTAGTAACCAAACAATGCAAATTAGGTATAATTTCTTATCCTAACTGTGAATTATATCATAAGATACAAACTTGCTCCCTACATTCTTTGTTCTTGCCTAGGTTTACTTTCGCAAGCTTTAATCTAGGTGCAACGTGTGTGTTTTCATGGTGATCAATCATATAAACAACCATAATCAAGAATGTAAGACAAAACAACAATGAATAACTTAAAACCAAAATAAATTCACATAATCGCAATAATACCTTGTGGCTTCAACCCTATAGGAAGGGTTCTAGCCACTCAAGTTCGTATAATTACAAGAAAAGATAATTAAAGTAACATACTTACAAGAATTGGTAGAAGAGGAGATGAAATTTAAGAACCCTAGGTGAGTTCTCCCACTTCTCCCTTCACTCCTTGGTAGTTTTTCATAAATATTACATGACAAAAATGTTTTTAGGAGCTAAGGGACCTATTTATAGTAAATGAGAGGTGTATAAAATTATGCCCGACATGAAATATCTCCGTGGCACGGAGGTGAACCCGCCAATTTACCTCCGTGACACGAAGGTAACACGCAGGCATGCTGGAAAACACATAAAACCGTCGCCAGGCAGAAGCTGGCCGCGTTGGCAGCGTGTCACGCTGCTTGTGTAGCACGTTTGAGGGCGTGTCAAGGCCCTTGTCTTGCAGCTAGGCCTGCCGTGGCACGTTTTTGTCACGCAGGTGGGCTGTTTCGCGTGTCTCCCTTGCCGACGTTCGCGTTTTACTTCCAATTCCATTCCTCCACTTCACCAAATCATAGATTAGTTCCTCAAATTCATTTTAAACCTACAAAAACAAGAACTAATCATGTTGGTTAGTATATANCTAATCATGTTGGTTAGTATATATATTCACATTTACATAAAATTACATGAGAATGTATATAAATAAGTAGATAAACAAGACGAAAACTAAGTTATAAAGTGTCACTTGGGCATGCCATTTTGCCCAAGATCACTGCTACTAACTGACCATGCTTTTGAGCAGTTGACCCTTAATCCTCCACAACTAGCCTATTGAAATTCTTAGCCTGAGGGTAATATTTTCCTAACATGGATCTAGTCCTTTAGAACATAACTTGGTCTTTTCATATCTTATATGACTCTTTTGGACGATTCCCAACCTTATAGGTAAGTTTACATGGACTTAGCCACTCACGACAACCTGTACCTGAGCATCTTATAGGAGTAGGCTGGGGCATTCGCCCCGCCTCTAACTGCTAATAAGGTCCCCTTCCTTAGGGTACCCACGAGTCTGTTTGACCGAACGACTGGGATGGTTTCCTGGCCAACCTCTATGACTAATACTAAGTCAACTGGAACTGACAGTCACTTGTAGTAGCTAACTAGATGGTAGGCTATCACTTTGTTCACTAGACAAGCCTAGTGCCGCTGACTTTAAAGTATGGCCATCCCATCTATATTACTATCCCTGGGGTGTGAGGGTATGCTAATGGCCTCTAGGTGTGCTTCACTGAAAATACAAGCACCAAACTTGTAGTTATATCGCCTAGCTGCGCCTATGTTGTTCAACTTACTAACTCAGGCCCAATAACTATCCACGAGCTTCTAAGGTCTAGGCTTGACAACAAAATATCTAATTCTACTAACAAAATGAACTGAATAAGAAAGGAGTTCCTACAATGCTTCTATCGTGTGTCACACTTAACATGTTCTTTCCCGACAAGGGATACTGTGATATAATCTTTATATGTTTTCTAGTTGCTAACCACAACATATGTAACCGTAATCTACTAATAGCAACTAATCACAATATTCCCAATCCTTATATACTAGCAGCAATTAATTACAACATATAGGATCATTATCTATATTTAAAATATAGGTCATATCACTATACGACAAGAATAACTTGCCGAAGGAATAATCCTTAACATACCTCAAATGTCGATTCTCATCAAACTGGCGAGTTCCAACTTACAATAGGTGGTTTCTTCCAACTGTAACCTTTATACTGAGAGAATATGACTAATTTCAATTCTAAATTCGGCGAATATCGATAACTTTCACTAATAATAATAACTATAATTCAACTTCGAATAACGTGATCGAAAATCTATAATTTCTCGAGAGTTTAGAAGAGAGAAACGTTTATCTAATGCCTGTGGCCATTTAGAATCCAATTTGGAGACATTTTAACAACTTTTTCTTGGTGGAGTTTTTATTTTCTGAGTGAATTTTACAGAAAAAATCCCGTAGTAATGCTTCCCGTAGGCCTAGAACTCGTTACCCGAAGTTAATTTGCGCTTGGACGGTGTTTGGTAGCGTATTCGGATGAAAATATAGTGAAAGTTTCATATTTACTCTTCTCTGGATGAGGGTTATACTATTCCAGTGATTCAAAGTGAACTAGGATTCCCTATATATAATCAAGGGTCGTGTCACAGGGGGCACCTTGCGCTGGCTAAAGCACCAGGGAAGGTGCCGCGCCGCACCTCCTCGGGCGCTAGTCCCCTTGGCGTGCCGCACTGACCAAAGCACCAACAGGCTGGAGCATTGCGTTGGCCCTTCACGACCTGGCCTCGCTCGACCCTACTTCTGAGGCTTTTCCCACACGCATTAAGCTTTTTTACTCAATACAACCCATGCGTATGCCTATTAACCGTCAACATTTTATGGGGTGTAACACACTGCTAGGACCCTCTGGTCAGGTGTAAGCAGACAGATTGTTCCTTTTGGTAGCTATGTAGACCAATCCAGGGACGAGTAAAGAGTAGTGGCCGTGTTAGGCCTAAGGAGCCTAGACGACTCATATTCAGTTACAGGAGCACATACGACTCATATTCAGTTACATGAGTCCCAAATGGCTCATATTAAGTTTAAAAAAGCCTATGTGGCTCATATTTAGTTACAGGAGCCAAGAATGCTTATATTCAGTAACAGGAGCCCAAACAACTTATATACAGTTACAAGGGCCCAGATGGATCACATACAGTCACAAAAGCCCATAGGGCTCAGATACAGTTATAGTTACTTGTAGGGCCTAAGGGGTACCAATAGGGGTATATAGATTGATTGGCTCCTGCCAAGGCTTATGGGAGCCCAGGTAGGTTATTATTGTGTTTCTTGTACCTTCCATGCTTATGGGGTAGGTCAGGGCCTTGTCCCGACTAATATTTTCACTCTTAGAGGCTTGAAGCCTACAGTCTTTTATTAGTGGTTCGTGTTGGCCGTGTGGGGCCTATATTTTTGATGTTTTGTATGTTGGCCATGTGGGGCCTAGTATATCTAGCTATTTTCATTCCTATTATAACTGGACAACATGGTCGTCATGTCAGCCCGCTTAGGATCCCGTTATTGTTGTGTTGGCTGGGTTAGCTATATTCCTTTACAGGTGCTGCGTGGACTAGTCGGCCCGATACAGTGTTTACAACTGAGATATAGCAGTTTGTTTTCGTTATTTTGAGTTGCTGATCGGCACTAGAGTTTCCTATGCCAGTTGGGTCAGCCAGATCCCACTGTGGCAGTAGGTGCTAGTCATGCCTCCTAAGATAGGGCGTGACATCTTCCCACTTCTAAGTAAGAATACTAATATCCTGAAGCATACCTCTAGGTCTCTAATTCTGACCTTCACATGTTGGCAATTTGGACACTTAGCCACAAACTCTGCTATGTTCTTGTTCATGCCATTCCACCATTAGACTTCATGTAGATCACGGTACATCTTGGTTGCACCTGGATGAATAGAGTTCCGCAAGCCATGAGCCTCGCTCAACATCTTCTCTCTCAAGTCATTTACAGCTGGCACACACAATTAGCCTTGATATCCGAGTACCCCATCTCCACTTGAGAGAAAACCTCCACCTTCTAATTCCATTCATCTTCCTTTTGCTTTACTAAGATAGGATACTCATCTTGCCTAGCTTTGACTTTTGTAACCAAAGAAGTTTAGACCCATTCTGAAAAATCACACCATAATCCGTCGAATCTGTAAGGCAAACCCCTAAATGAGAAAGCCTATGGACATCCTTCACAAACTCCTTCTTCCCATCCTATACATAAGGCACACTCTCCATGGACAACCTACTAAGAGCATCCACCGCTAAATTGGCATTGCTCGGATGATAAAGGACATTCATGTCATAATCCTTGAGAAGCTCTATCTATCTCCTTTGTCGCAAATTCAGGTCCTTTAGAGTGAAGACGTATTGAAGGCTCTTATGGTCTGTTAATATATCCACATGCACCCCATACAAATAGCATCCACAAATCTTCAAAGTCAGCACCACGACTGCCAACTCTAGGTCAGGCGCCGGATAATTCTTCTCATAAGTCTTAAGTTGTCTAGAAGCATACGAATGACCTTGCTATGTTGCTTCAACACACAACTAAGACAAACCCTAGAGGCATCACAATACATGAAAAAAACAATTGTGCCCTTTGGTAGGGTTAATACTGCGACTGAAGTGAGTTGAGTCTTTAATTTCTAAAAACTCTTCTCAAAAGCATCCAGTCGCTGAAATTTGACCTTCTTTTGGGTCAATTTAGTCATCGGTGCTGCAATGGACAGACAGGTCTAGGCCAATTCTTCACCGCTTTTACCTTTTGAGAGACCACCTTCTCACCCTTGCTGGATATTCAATGGCCTAAAAATGCTATCGAGTTCAGCCAAAACTCACACTTGCTGAATTTAGCAAATATTTAGTGATCCTCGAGAGTCTGCAATACAATCCTCGAATGAGACGCATGCTCCTTCTTTCTCAGAGAGTATATGAGAATATCATCTATGAAGACAATCACAAACATACAAATACTACTTGAACACCCTATTCATTAAATCCATAAAATATTTAGGAGTATTCGTTAGTCCAAAATACATAACTACAAACTCATAGTGACCATACCGAGTCATGAAAGCTATCTTTTAGATGTCACTCTCCCTAACTCTGAGCTAGTGATAGATAGTTCTGAGGTCTATCTTTAAAAAGCATTTAGCAACCCGAAGCTGGTCAAACAAGTCATCAATCCTAGGAATGGGATACTTTTTGTTGATTATGAACTTGTTCAACTATCGATAATCAACGCACATCCTATGGGAACCATCTTTCTTCCAAACAAAGACAACTAGAGCACCCCATATGTAATACCTCGAAAGACCTAAGATCAAAGCCTAGGGTTCAAGCAAAGAAAGCAGGAAAATGTTGTCTGGACCACAGGAAGAGTCATCTAGTGACCTGTGGAGAGACTTCATAAGTCATTAGGTGACTCGTGAAGTGACAAGAGGATGACTAAGGTTCTTGGTCAAGGTGTGACAACAGGAGGGAGCCACGAGTCGTGATGTGACTCCACGACTCGTGGAGTTGGTCGTTGTTAGGAGTAGGCATGGATGTTGATCTTGGGTAGTGTACCCAACGACTTGGTCACCACGAGTCGTGGTGTCCCTTGTGGTGACTAGCAGTGCATATTTTTCCTGCATTTTAGTAAGGGTATTTTCATAATTCCTAATCTTCTAAGTCCTAAAATAACTTGTTTTAAGCTCACCTATAAGTTGCAAGATCAAGGAGTTTATTGGAAATAAAGCTAGAGGAGTCCTTAGGTTCTTCCTCAATTCACATGGGTTTGCAAGGGAGTTTGTGAAAACAAAGTACCCAGGTATGTAGAGTTATGAATGTGAGTATTCCTTCAGTTCTATGCCCAAATCCTCTTCTAAATTGATGTAATATAAGGTTGATGAATCTATGAGGTTTAAACCTAATTTTGTGAAATTCTCTAAGTATCTATAATGGGTAAAATCTATTCATGTTTCTAATGTTGTTTAAGATTTATAGGCATGTTTTATAATTATTTTAATTATAAATTTATGATTTCAAAGTCTAAAAATTATGATGCCCAATTATGAAAGTTCATGAAAGGTTGATATTATAATCAATGTTTTCACGTTTGATGATATGTCTATGATGAAAGAATTATTTCTAATTACCTATGTTTATATCCATTATTTTTACTATTCAAAGCATGTATAAGTTTGGGCAAGACCATATGATCAAGTATGTATCATGATTTACTTCAATTTCATGTTATTAGCTTACCACATGATTTTGGAATCTAGGCTCCCACTTTTCATCTTGTGGTATGGTTTAGCCGAGGCTCCTCCTGATATGTTTCCAGATTGGGTATATACTATTACGATTCAACTTAATCACAAGATGATGGTTCAGCTTCATTGTAAAATGATTTTGAGCATATGCATATTCTTGGGAGTAGTATCTAGCACCGAGTAGGCTAAATGTTCAGTCAACCCTGTGCCTAAGAACTATGTGCCAACGTAGGTATGTTCATAATATTTTGGACCTCCCTTGTGAGCTTTCCCTGCCCGCAAGGGGCCTTGAGTTTGATATTGATATCATGACAGCGCCATTAGCCCTGGCAAGGCTTTGGACGGCTCTGCCCATTTGAGTGTAATAGTTAGGACCATGTAAGCTCTATCATGGTAATGTTGGTTATATGAAGAGTCTCCCATTGTTCTTCAAGGTTTAGAGTTATGCATGTTCATCAGTTATGATACTATGTTTTCTGCAGATTTGACCCAATGTTTAGTTTTACTTATTATTAGTTTAAGCTTTGGGTAATTTGAATCAAATATGATATTCAATTATGTTTAAATCATGTTTTCATATAATAACTGCATGCCTTACTCTCAGAATTTTATCTTGAATATGTTTTATGATATGCATGATTTTAGTTTTACTTACTTAGCAGTTTTACTTACCTTGCATACTCATTATATTCTAAGTAGTGGCCTCACACTCTATGCTGTATCGTTTCATAAAATATGCTCACACGTTCGGGTTTAGTCCCGCCGCTAGCTAGATCCTCAGAGTTAGCATTTCCCAGCTTGTTGGTGAGTCCTTATCCTTTCAGGACCTTCTTGCCAGTTTATTTTTCATTTCTGTTACTACTGAGCTAGTTGGGGTTTTGTACCATCAACTCATCAGATTCTAGAGGCTTATTTGACATAGTATGTATTCAGCTTCGCATCAGTATTGTGTATTCCGTTGTTCAGATGTTATTTAATTTTCAGACTTCTACTATTTCAAATATTAGACTTTCCGCATTTGCTTACCTTAAGTTTAATTACCTCCTCATTGAGTTAATGGAAGAAGAAATGGAAATGGGAATGGCCATGAGACTGGCAACGGAGATGGGCACCAGCAGGCCCCACCAGTCTTTGAGGATCATGTGCCCGAACAGTTGCCTAGGCTAATTTTATGGAAGCCTTCTAGATGTTGGCACAAGCATTGACCGCCTAGGACAACTAGAAGGCAGTATCACATGTTCCCTAGAATGGTAATGCGGCAATGGAAAGAGTTAGGGACTTTCAGAGGATTAACCCTCCAGAGTTCGTCGAATCGAAGGTGGAAGAGGATCCACATGAGTTTATTGATGAGATTTAGAAGATCACCCAAATTATGGTGGTGATATGGTGTCACGCCCACCTTGGGAGGCATGACTGGCACCTGGTTCCCTACTAGGACCTGAACTGCTGAGTTGACTGAGCCTAAGCACCTCTGGTGCAGGGCTGACTCTAACTCTAGAATCAAGAAAACAACGGGCTATATAGCAGCTGTAAATACAAACACCGGCCGACAAGTCCTATAGCCACCTATGAAAAATATACAGCTAACAAGAGACAAACAATCATAGGGGGTCCTATGCAGGCCGACAAGGCCACCATGATATCTAGTTATAAATGAAAAGTAACATCAGATGCTAAACTGAGCTATGACCGACAAGGCCACCAATCAACAGCTAAACAAGGCCCCACAAGGCCAATATCATCTAACCACAAGGAAGTAAAACAATCTACAAGCCTTTAGGAGTAATAAGATGGTCGGGACCGGGCCCCGACCTGCCCATACTGTACAAAAAAAAAGAAATAAACCTCTATCGCACAAGCTCTAGAAGAAGGGAGCTGACGGCTTTGTATGACTGAGTGGAACTATGAGGGACCTACTCCTCGTCTACCTGCACCTGCAAGAAAGTAATGCAGCGCCCCGGGAAGGGTGTTAGTACAATATGTATCGAATATGTAAGGCAATAGATAAGTTGAATGGGACTACAAATAAATAAAAAGAAGAGCTGAAAGATTAACCTGTACGCCTGCTAATTCGTAATCTGCATCTAACTGACTCTACATGTACATAATCTAAGACTGCATACTTACATATTTATACACTACAGCTAGCAGACAAGAATTCATTTAAGAACCCCACCTAGCCCTAATAAGCCGGGAGGTACAATTAACACAGAATAACTCGTTCAGGTCCCCATAAATCCTGGCGAGCAGATCTCAATCTATATACCCCTACTCAGGTGTCTACAACTCTACTGGTACTGTAGCCAAACTACCGGTCCCCTGGGTCTACAATTGGGCCTGCTTGGCCCCTGAATTATAGCTGTGTCTGAGTCCGGAGGACTCCTGATCTCTACACCCCGGGGGTAAATGCTCGGCGGGGGTGTGTATAAGGCCAACCACAGCAATATGAGGATCTGGATCCCCATCTTCATCTCTTGCAGACAGCATGCCGCTTCGTAGAGCGACGTATCCTCACCCCTGGCGGGCGAGTCGACATAGCTATTAACCTTGGGGCGGTCATGAAAGGCTTCTAACTGAGGGCAACCACAACCCAGGTGCTATACTGACACATCAATTTATCTGTATAAAGAGAGCGTATCTGGCCTTCTGGGCCTAACTCTAATGCTACTCACTTCTGGGATAATCTGTATGGTTGTCTGCAGTCACTCCATGCTCCCGTATTTGATTAGAGGATCCTAATAGCGATCATGATCTCTAATAGTCTGGGCTGAATAGAGCGAGGTCTAAAGTGGCCTAACGATACTCTGAATGTCCTACTCTGACATCTATAACTCATGAATAACTGTGGGGTTGCGGATAGCTAACTAGTTTATTCTTCTAATTAAACAACTATAGGGATGAGCTTGGTCGAACTTGCTTCTACGCGATCGGCACCCTGGTCCTTCATAGGGAGCTTACCGATCTCCTTAACTTGTGGCTAACACTGTACGAGCAGAGTACTACTGACTCCTTAAGCCTTATTTGGATCCACTCGGATCTGTATTACTATTATGGAAAGTTCCCAATCTTATAGGCAATTCTATATAGACTGGCCCTCTCCTGGCACTCTGTACCTTAATACCTTACAAGAATCGGCTAGAGTGCTGGCCCATCACTGACGAATGATGTGGACCCCTCCTTGGGGTACCCACAGGTTTATTTGAATTGGACGACTAGGCTGGCTTGCTGGCGTCTGACATGATAACTGTTAGGTTGACTAAGACTGACAATCATTGATAAGGCTAAAAGGATAGCAAACGATCACTCAATACACTGGACAACCTTGGTGTCACCAACTCTAGAATATACCTATTCTGTCTCTATTTCTAGTTTTGGAACGTGCGATAACGTCAATGACCTCTAGGGATGCTTTCCTGCCAACGCAGGCGCCAGCTGGTCGTTAGACCGCCTAACTGTGCCCATACTGTTTAACCAACTGATTCAGGCCAACAACTCTTACGAGCTTCTGAAGTCTAGGCTTGGCAACAAACATATAAGTCTACCATCATAATAAACTGAGAATTAAAAGAGTTTCTATAGCGTTCATAACGCAAATCACATTTAACCTGCTCCCTCTTAGCGAGGGGTCCTGCAGTACGATTTGTATATGTCTTCTAGCAGCTAACCAGAATTTATGTAACTATAATCCCTATTAGAAGCTAATTGCAACATAGCTGATATTTATATAAGTATATCAATAACAACTAATTACAACATATCGAATTACAATCTAATGGTAGCAATCGTCTGTAGCGTCTGAGATCGTTATTTTTATTAAAAAACATAAATCATAACACTATACGACAAGGATACTTGCCGAGAGTTTAGCCTTACATACCTCGTTCGCCATTTCTGACTAACGGATGAATATCAGCTCGTATTCAACTGCCCTTCTCAACTGTAATCATATTAATAGAAGAATAGGGCAAACTTCGTTACTGAATTCGAAGAAAACAATAACATATTTATATATATTGACTACACTTCAACTTATCGAAAAATGATCAAAAACTCATCATTTCTCGGGAATATAGAAGGAAAAATGCTTACTTTAAGCCTGGGATCGTATTGACACTAATTTGAAACAATTCCACCAACTCTGGCTCGGCGGGACGACGATTTTTCGGGCGTATTTTACAAAATAACTCCGCAACGATGCTCTCTACAGCCTTATACTTCACTACCTGGAGTTAATTTAGATTTGGATGACGTTTAGCGGCGTAATCGGATGATTTTTATAATCTCCCTTCGCTTCTACCTATGTTCTGGCCAAAGTTATTTAGAAAATAACATAACATCTAAGTGTGAGGCCTTTATATACTTGAGGCAGTACACAAGGCAACGTGGCACGTCACCCAACGCGCTGATTCTGCTCCGTGCCACATTGGCTAACGCGGAGGAGCAGCTTCGTGCAACTTTGCCCCTCTGGGCAGCTTGGTTCGGCCTCCTCCCGTGAAATTCCGACTTGGCACTTGTTCGGCCTTTCCCCGTCCCTTTGCTTGTACGTATGGAACTCTAAAACTCTCAACCAACATACGAATAGGCCGACTAAATGTTAAAAACTTATGGGGTGTAACATAGGGGAGGAGTTCACAGACCTATCCTCGTATTAGTTGAATGGGGTTTCTCATATGTGGTTAAGACAGTGGAAGGATAGCAAGGCAGTTGGAGCAGTTCCCATTGGTTAGAATGAGTTTCATACCGCCTTCTTAGATCTGTTCTTTCCCCGAGAGATGAGGAAGATCAAAGCAGCTGAATTTATGAACCTGAGGCAGAACAACATGATGGTCCAGGAGTATGCTTTAGAGTTCACCCGCCTGTCCAAATATGCACCAATGATGGTGGCTAATCAGAGGGCTCGAGTGAGCATGTTAGTACATGGGATAGCCGACTACATGGTAAAGGATTGCAGGACAACTATGCTCCATCAAGATATGGACTTCTCTCGGCTGGTTTTGTACGCCTAGTAGGTAGAGGTGGTACAGGTGAGTGAGTGAGAGAGAGAGGGGACTGATAGTTTTGGGTTTTCCCAATTGAGTCCTGATGGTGCGCATCATCAGCAGTCCCATAGGAGATCATCAACCCTACCCTATTTGTGACGCCCCGCCTTGGAGGGTATGACTGGCACCTGGTGCCCTACTTGGACCTGAACTGCTAGACTGCTGAGCCTAAACACTTCTGGTGCCTGGCTGGATCTAATTCTTGATTCAAGA
>JACEIK010006535.1:0-16759 GCA_018107945.1 Datura stramonium
TTGGCTTATCAAAAAACGGTCGAAAACTCGCTATTTCTCGAAAGTACAGAAGGGAGAAATACTCACTTTAGGGCTAGGAGTATGTTGACACTAATTTGGACCAATTCTACTTACCTTAGCTCGGTAGCACGATGATTCACCAGCCGAATTTCACGAAACCAGACCCATAGGAATGCTCCTTGCTGCTTAATACCTCGATATCTGGTGTTAATTTGAGTTTGGACCGCGTTTAATAGCGTAAACGGAAGGAATTTCATCAACTCACTTCGTGCCCTCTTTTTTCTGGTTTGATCTCTTGAAATTATATGAAATTAACATTAAAAACCGAAGTGAGGGCTTATATACTTGGGCCTTGACAGGGCCTCCGTGACACGGCGCCAACATGGAGGCCCTCTCTCCGTGGCACATTGCCATCACGGAGGGGCTCTGCCCCGGCTCCTCCCGCGATGGTTCGACGAATCTCTTATCTGGTCTTACCCCGGGCCTTTTCCGAGCATGTATGGCATTCAAAAACTCTTAACCAACATGCGAATAGGCCATCTACATGTCAAGAATTTATGTAACACTTATGGGGCCCCGGGTGGGTTATTCTGTGCTATTTGTACCTTCCGTCTTATGGGGGCCAGGTAAGGTTCTTGTTTGCACTATTTACTGATAGATTGGGAAACAGGCTGTTAAGTTACTCAGATAGTATCTCTATCCTTTCCATTTAGTTCCTTTCAATTCATTTTAGTTTTATTCAGTCATGTTTACTTACTACCTTAGATATTTGGTACATATTGTACTGACGCCTATCCTTTGGGCGCTGCATTACTTGCCTGCAGGTGTGGATAGACACGGTTCAGGACCTTCTTATGTTTTAGCCAAAGTCAGCAGTACAGTTAGCTCCCCTCCTCTAGAGCTGATTAGTTAGAAGGTTTGCTCTTATGATTGTACAGTATATGGGGTGGTCGGGGCCCTGTCTCGGTCATTATTCTACTCCTAGAGGTTTGCAGATTTACAGATTCCCTATGGTTAATTTGTTTTTGTCCGTGTAGGGCCTATATAAGTTTTATTTCGTATGGTGGCTATGTAAGGCCTTGTTTAGCTGTTAGATAGTGGGCTTGTTGGCTATAGTATAGTTATAGTTGTCTGGTTTTCATTTTAGTTATAACTAGACGGCATGGTGGCCTTGTTGGCCCGCATAGGATTCCCTTCTATTGCTTGTTGTTGGTTACCTGTTTTTGGTTACAAGTTGCTATATGGCCTTGTCGGCCGGAGGTTGTGTTTACAACTGAGATATAGCTCGTTATTTTCTTTAATTGAGTTGCAGGCATGCACTAGACGTGCATAAGCCTAGCCAGGACAGTCAGATCCCAGTGTGGCACTAGGTGCCAGTCATGCCTCCCAAGGTAGGGCGTGACAAAAGGTAATTCCATTCCTCGGGATATGAGGACTCACCACTGTCGGGTGCTAGTAGGTGCAAGAGGGAGTCTAACTGCGATGCTGAGACTAGATATCTGAGTTGATATCATAAAATGATATAGCATCGAGAGTATACAACTAGTATTTTGAATGTACTGAGTATGTGAGATATGCAACTGAAGTATAAAACATGCTAGTAAAATCTGAAAGTATAACTAGGCTAATGTACAATCACCCTATCTTAATGCATAAGTACTAAAGTAACATGAAAATCTGAAAGCACGGTAAGTACTGGTAAAACTGAATTTTAGGGCCATGTACATGTACTAAAAACTAAAACTGAGACTGAATATTGTAACTATATTATGGGAGAGCCTGTTAATCGACATATAACTACATGAGCTAGACATGGAATTTGATGTGTATGCCCCATTGATAGGACCCAATATACCTTAAGAGGGTATAAAGGCATGGTTGTGCGATCAATAAACTGAGGCCCATTCGGGCTAAAAACCTACGATGACAGGTAGTTTCAGGAAACCTTGGTGCGCTGAACCCCAACCCACTCGGTGCCAAATTGTCACACCCTACCTTGGGAGACGTGACTGGCACCTAGTGCCACACTAGAACCTGAGCTGACCTAGCAGCATTGAGAATATACAAGGATCTATAAAGAAAATGATGAACATGTCCAAATACTATTTGAAAACCCTATTCATCAAGTCCATAAAAGTTGCAGGGACATTCATTAGTCCAAAATACATAACATCAAATTCATAGTGACCATACAGAGTCATGAAGGTTTCAGAATGTCACATTCTCTGACTTTGAGCTGATAATAGCAAGATTTGAGGTCTATCTTTGAAAAAAAGCTAGCATACTAAAGCTGTCGAACAAGTCATCAATCTCGGGAAGGAGATATCTATTCTTGACTGTGACTTTGTTCAGCTAACGGTAATTGGTGCACATTGTGAGTGAACTATCTTTCTTACACACGAATAAAACCGGAGCACCCCATGGTGATATTCCGGGTCTGATAATGCTTTTGTATACAAGGTCTTTCAATTGTTCCTCAACTCCTTAAGCTCAGCTGGATCCATTATATATGGAGGAATTAAGATAGGCTGGGTATTTGGGAGAAGGTCTATTCCAAAGTTAATTTGGGAGGAACTTTGGGAAGATCTTCGAGAAATACTTTTGGGAACTCATTCATGACTGGAACAGACTGAAGAGTTGGGGCTTCGAAACTGGAATACCTGACCCTAACTAAATGATAGATACACCTCTTGGAAATTATTTTCCTAGAATTAAGTTAAGAGACAAACTGTCCCTTAGGCACTGAGGTACTACCCTTCCTTTCTAGGATTGGCTCATTAGGAAACTAAAATATAACCACTCTAGTTCTGCAGTAGACTGAGGCATAAAATGAGTGTAACTAGTCCATGCCAATAATAATATTGAATTCAATCATATCTAACTCTACTAGATCAACTGTGGTGACATTCTGTAAAACTGTAACCGGACAATTTCTAATAGGAGTAGAGACCGGAAAGGGTTCAGAGAGGATTTTTGGGCTAACATCAAACTGAACAACAAATATAAAGAGTCACAAAAAAGTGTAGCTCCTAGATATATTAATGCATAAACATCAATCCAGAAGAGCCGTAACATGCCAGTGGTTACGTCAGGTGAGTTCTCCTGATCTTGAAGAGAAGATAGGGCATAGAAGCAGTTTTGGTGCTGCCCACTACCTGTTCCAGAAGTAGTACCCTGGTTAGGCGAGCCACTTGAAACGGCTACTGAAGAAGTGGACTGGGTCTTTCTACATCCGGATAATGGGAAATCCTTTAGTCTATGGCCCAATTGACAAAAACTGAAAAGACCCTCCTTGCCAAAGTGGCACTCTCTAAGATGGTTCTTACCATACTTAGGACATGCTGGGAAAGTACGGCTGCTGGAAACATGGCTTAGAGACTCAAAGACAAATGCTCTATCTTTTTTATCAGTACGAGGTTTGGGAGAAGGAGCATTGGCTGAAGAAGTTTCTGGAGCTGAAGATCTCTGCTGATGATGTGAGTGATTTCCACTGCCCAACCTCTGTTGTGACTAGTCAAACTATCTTATTCTAGCTCTCTTTCTTTCCCGTTCCTTTTCTTTCAACTTTGCCTACTCAATTTGCTGGGTGGATCATAAGTCTAGAGATGTCTATGTCACTGATGAGCATGACAATCCTACACTCCTTAACCACCAGGTTTAAAACTCTTAAAATGAACTTACTGATCCGAGCCCTAGGTTTAGCAACCATATCTAGAGCATATATGAACAACTGAGTAAATTTCAGGGTATACTCCTGAACTGTCATGGAGTTCTACTTCAAATTGATGAACTCCTCCACGTTCTCTTCTCTCAACTCACGGGGAAAGAACCTATCTAGAAACACTGTTGTAAACTCATCCCACCCCACTTGACCTGCACCAACCTATTTCCCTCTTTCCACTGTAGGTACCATATCTGGGCCACTCCCTTCAGCTGATAAGTGGAAAAATATTCACTCTCGATAGAGGTGACACCCATGATTTGGGTGATTTTCTGAACCTCGTCAATAAAGTCCTGTGGGTCCTCATCTACCTTAGACCCATGAAATTTTGGGAGATTCAACTGAGTGAAATCCCAGACTCTAGTAGCAGCTCCAGTTCCATTTTAGTTGGCAGGTGCAACGGCCTGTTGGTTGATCGGGTTGGTCACATCCTGGGCAAGAATTTGAAACGAAGCCCAAAACTTGGCATGTGTGTGAAACGAAGCCCAAAACCTGCTAATTCGGAGGGGCTACTGGGGCTAGTGGAGCTTGATGATTTGCATTTAAGTCCTTCTTCCGTTAGCTATTCTGGGAGGCATCATTTGTAAATGTGTAAAACACGAGTTAGAAGGATACTTTAGTGTTTCGCACTCTTTCGCATGACAAGAATCATGAAAGTTGGAAGTTTCCTAAAACATCTTGTAGCCTCTTCTTTATAAGTGTGGTGCGATTCACACCCATGAACAAGACTCTACTGGACGTGAATTTTATACACCATAGGACACACCTAAACTTGATTCTTTGATACCAAGTTTGTCATGACCCGAGTCTATACCCTGGACGCGACAAGGTGCCTAGAGCCACAAGTGACCCCAAGCTAACCAATGGCATAGCATATTACTAACATGACATAAAATATTAAGGAAACGGAGTGGAAGTAGTTCAAAGATTAAACCAACATTCTTTTATGTATAAAGATATAATCTGATAAACGATTAAAGTTTTTATAACAACGCCGAGTCAAAAGCTGAAACTATTACTCTGTCTGAAAGCCTCTAATACTGATGAGCTACAAGGACAAGCCCAAGCTAACTTCAAAGTCTAAAACTAATCTAAAGACAAATACTGAAATAAGAGAGGTAACTCTGATCCTCGAGAGATGAGGACTCACCACTATCAGGTGCTGGTAGTCACTAGAAGAAGTCTAACTATGATGCTAAGCCTAGATTCCTGAGTCTATATCCTAAAATGATATAGCATAGAGATTATGTGGTCGATACTTGATTGTACTAAGTATGTGAGATATATAGTTGAAGTATAAAACATGCTAGTAAAATCTAAAAGTATAAGTTGGCTAATGTGCAATGACCCTATCTGAATGCATAAGTACTGAAAGTAACATAAAAATCTGAAAGTACTGTAAGTGCTAGTAAATTGATTTTTAGGGCCATGTACATTATATTGAAAATTGAAACTCAGACTAAGACTGAACACTATATCTGTAGTGTGGGAGAGCCTATTAACCGATGTATTACAACGTGAGCTAGACGTGGAGTTCGATGTATATTCCCCTTCAATAGGACCAAATATACCTTTCCAGGGTATAAAGAAATTGTTTTGTCATCACTAAGCTGAGGCCCATTCAAGCTAATAACCTATGGTGGTACACAGTTCTAAAAACCTGAATGCGCTGAAACCCATCCTACTCGTGTACACCCCAACTAATTTGAGTGATAAATTTGTACTTTTGAGATAGGACTAAGAGTATTAATAACCTAAGAAGGAACTTTTATGAGGTATTTGAGTCACACTATGATCTTATTTAAGATTGGACGTCGATCAAGTTGTAAAACAAAATTTGGAAAATTTATTGCGAAATTTTCTTCTTGAGATTCCTTAAAATTTAAGTCAAATATCTTGAAGCTTTTCTCCTAATATATAAAGATTTAGGGTGTGTGCAACATGTGAATTTAAAGATCTATAAGTCTAGTTTTTATTTCATTGAATCGTTTGTCAATCTTACTTCGAAGTAGAGAGATATTCACATTTTTGTGATACTGCACAAGTAGGCACGTCACAAGCGGCTAAGGCGGTGGAGGACTATTTAAGTCCATTTGGTTGGTTATTTCATATCCTTTTCTCATTTCTGGAAATATCCAGCAACTAAAATTCTCCCTAGAGGTGTTCCAACATGTTCTGAATGATTTTGGGCTTAGGGAAGATGATTCGAGGTAGAATCGAAGGTTGGACATACAGGACCCTGGTATAGTCCGTGGTTTGGCGTCATTTCCAGGTTTTTTGGTGGCTGTCTCGTTATGGATCCTTGGTAAGTTGATTTTCCTTGCAGATTCCTACCATGTTTAAGTTGGTTAAGAGGTTGTTGATGCTAGTAGGTGGTTATCTTTGGTTTCCTACTGCCAAATCTATAAGAATTTTGCCAAATAAGCTTTGTCTTGTGCCATTTTTGTGTTGTGTTGTTAGAGCTGCATTTTTTGTGTTGGGTGGAATTTTTTGAGGAAGTAAATTCTTGGTGGTATTAGCTTGAGCTAGCTGGTTTAGGTTTCGCTGGAATCCAAGGTATGTTAAGGCTTTTGCCTCTCCATTTCAGTATGATTTCCATTCCAATCATATTATTTTCATATTGTGTGACTTTTCTGTGTTTTTAGATGTTGTTTGGATCTTGTATACATGTAATTGGGTGCTGTTGGGCTTTGGTCTTTTCCTCATCTATTAAGGTCGTGAATTCGAGCAATGGCTTGGTTGGTTGTCGTGTGTCCTTAGGGCGTTAGTTTGTGTTGGTTATGGAATATGTTGTGGCTGCTATAGCTTTTATTGTGGGATTATCTGCAGATAGAAATGGAAGATACATGTGTCACTATTATATGTGGTTGATGGTTTGATAAAGGTGTAGGTAAACGATTGCAACGATCTTTCATTATATTTGAGTCGATGGCACGTTGATGGCCGTGCTGATACCTGGGTTGGCTTGGTCATGTCCCTTATTGCTAGTGGTGAGTAGAGTGGCTTATGGGTTGCTTGTAAAGCTTGGGGATAGACTGGTTAGGCTGGTGATTCTTATTTCGGTTAGTGGCTCATTAGTGGATGATTAGATGTGATAGAATAGTATTATATTGTGATAATCGATTGGTGGGGTTTGAGACCGGTTGTGGGATGTTTGAGCATGTATTATTACTGTTGGTGATTGTGGGTGTTGTGATTTTGTGTGTGTGATGTGTTTGAGGCCTTGGGGCTCATGGATACCCGACGCACGCGAGTGTTTACGGCTGAGGGGTTGAGCCCAAGGGGTGAAGTGACCTATGGGGTTGAGGATGATGTCCTCCATAGTGTCGAGTTGAGACATGATTTGAGAGTGGTTCAGCATGTCTGAGCTTTCCTAGGATCGCAATTGTTTCTCCCAGATGGATTAAGCTCCGTTAACTATGCGCAGTCGAGAGAGGGTTCGACAATGCTTGGTTTATGATGTTGATTAACTGGAGTTTACTTTGATTTTCTTGGGATTATATTATGATTGTTTCTTGTGTTAGCTGTTATCTGAAAGTAGTGGATATTAGATATTGGCTGGTGTTAGCTGAGGTCGTTGAGAAGTCTAGAAGTGAGTACATGTGAGCTATGTTGGCTAGGCGCCGTGTGTTGTTATTTGTTTTTTTGGATTTTCCAGGCTTATGGGGGCCAAGTAGATTCTCTTTGTGTATTTTCTTGTACTTGCAAGGCTTATGGGGGCCAGGTAGGTTCGATGTGTTTACTTAAGTTGAGTTTCTCCTCCAGCAATTTTTAGTATATTTGTTGATCTCTAATCTATGTTTTGGAGTTATTTCTGCATTTCATACTTGGTACATTGTTGTACTTAGACCCTAGTTGGGGCACTGCATTCATGCATGCAGGTGATCCAGGGCTGGTAGATCGATTTTGTCGGTTGCTGAGTGGAGTTCCAGCTAAGTCGATGCGCATCAGGTCTTTCGAGGTCGCCAGAGGTTAAGTTAGGGTAGTTGGAGGTCTTGTCCTAAAAAGTTGACTATTCTTATATTCTAGAGGCTCATGGATGTCTGTGTGATCTTAGCGTTGTTGTACGCCAAGTGTGTCATATTGTATAGTTTTTCTCCATTGTGTGTCCTTGGCGTCCTATTGTGTATCTATTGGTTGGTCTGTGAGACAGCTTCTAGTTTAGTCTTTCATTTACTCTGATTTAACTTGTGTTGTAATGCTGAACCTTGTCGGTTCTGGGTTGTTATAGTTAGAAGATTGCAGGGTTTGCTCAGTCAACTACTGCACCGGGTCTCGGTCACACCTCCCCGGGCTTGGGTGTGACAACTCGGTGCTAAGTACTACTCCCAACTGGATATTTATATATACATATATATACTGATATAACGATAGCTCAAAATATAATTCCCCAAGACCAAGTCAGAACTACTTAGCTAGAAGTGTCCGAGAGTCTATAGGACCTGATAAACTGATAATATTGTAATACTAATAATACTATTTATACCGATAATACTGTTGTTACTAACTATACTGAGAATGATGTAAATACTGTAACACATAGATGCACAATTCTTGAGAAAATAATATACACTTTGACAAATCATGCTAGTTCATGAGTAGAAATCTATAAAATCATGCAAGAATCAAGATCATGAAAAAGGTAATATATAAGCTGAAAATAATTTCTTGGATATAGATTCTTCTAGTCATCAAAACCTTAGAATATAAAGTAAAGAATAAGGGAAATTGAACATTGGAAGAAAACTCTAAGTCATGATTTCTAGAAAGAACCTTTATAGCTAGGGTTTGTTGAAAATCTTGGGACACAAGGGTGGAAGAAGACCCTTGTTGAAGTCCCACATACCTGGAGAAGAAAACCTCTTGAATAGAGCTTGAATTCTTGAATCTTGAAGAACAACCCTAACTTAGCTTGAGAGAGCTCCTTGAAGTTCTACAGTTTATTCTTGAGAGTGTAGGAGAGAATGAGAGGGAATGGTCGATTAATCCCCTAAATCCCCTTCCAAATTACCCCAATAGTACATAATTTAGGAGTTAAAAGGGTGGGAAGTTATGAAACTACTATACCACGAGAGGTTGTTTTTTCACCAAGACTCGTGGTGACCATCAGTTGCAGGTTGGACCAATTTAAATTTCTCTGATCCTCTACCCTACGGGCGTATGGTATGATCCGTACCATGATACCATGGACTATTGCATGATCTCATAACACCTGAGACCATACTAGTTATTCTCTGAAGTTCATCCTACGGAAGGATACAACGACTTGTACCATTATGCGACGAGTCGTACCATGGCTTGTGGTTACCCAAAAATCCTTGAACAATTCTCTGAATCCCTTCCCACGACTCGTTAGTACGCACCGTACAATCCTTCTATGAGTTGTGGGATTATGTCTTGGTTTCTTTGAGAATACACTGAGTTCACTAGACTTCTTACTATCCGTCTTGGTACTGTTCATACCTTCATACCACGAGCCGTACTAAGGCTCATATTGAGAAAAAAATTCTAGTTTTTCTGTGGGCTCATGCCCCAAGTCTAGGATTTGATCTTAGAGACTTTTAGGGTGTTAAATAGAGGTACCTAGCACCACCAGATCTAGTAGCACCTGAAGGGGACAGAGCGGTTGAATCTCCAACACCCGTCGCACCTCTAGTAGCACCAAAAAGACAAGGTGATAAGGGAACTATTTGATTGTTGAGTCCCATAGTTGTTGGTACGGAGAGGTAGTTTGAGGAATTGGAAAGGCTTAGAGGGAATGTAATTGAGAGTTCCAAGGCTCATGAGTTCTTGAGCTTGAGCCCTCTAGTCTTTACAGGCTCTGATCTAAATGAGGATCCATAGGATTTTATTGACCAGATGTATAGAGTACAGCGAGTGATGCGAGCTTTAGTAATAGAAGGTATGGAACTGGTAGAATTCAGGCTATATGGTGTAGCCATCATTTGGTATGAGACCTGGAGTCGAGCCAAGAGAGCTAATGCACCTCCACTTGAGTTGGAAAAGTTTTTAGAGGAATTTATAGATTAGTATTTTCCACGGGAGATCTAAGAGGCCTGAGATGAGAAATTTGTACATTTGCAGCAGGGTAACATGAGTATATGTGATTATAGCCTTAGATTTAATTCTTTGGCTAGGTACGCTCCACATATAGTACAGGCAATGAGGGCTAGAGTATACCACTTTGTATTAGGTTTGGGGCCTCACATAGCTCATGATTAATTGGGAGTGTCTACCTAGTCAAATATGGATAATGCCCATATTCAGGCATTTGTCTAGAGGACAAAGGATCTGGTTCATCACCTTCAAGATACTCACAGAGTTTAGGAGTAGAGAAAGATAGCTAGAAACATGAGGTCCTACATGGAGTCTTGAGGAGACCCTGGAGCTCAGTCGTTCAGGTAGTCGACCTGACCTACGGAGAGTGCTCTACCCCAGTTGCAAGGATTGAGGAGAGATCAGAGCTCAACTCTGTCTGGTTCCTGATGTAAGGAGATACAACATTTACCCCTGTGTGCTTAGTGTGGTAGGACCCATCTGTCGCACTACGGTTAGGGTCAGAGTGTATACTATAATTGCGGGCAGCCTAGTTATTATATATGAAAGTGTTCGATTAGGACTAAAGGTGATACTACACAGCTGTTAGGGTTAGTAGTTGCTTCATCACCTTCAGTATATTCTACCTGACCTAGCTCTCAGCCCGTATCGGGTCATGGTAAGGGAAAGAGGGGAGAGGATTTGAGTTTAGGGACTGCGGATAATTTCTTCTATAGCTTTAGGTGGTCGCAGGATTAGGAGTCATCACCTGATGTAGTTACAGGTACCTTGATTATTTCCTCCGGTGTTGTTTATGCTTTTCTAGATCTTGGCTCTATCCTTTCTTATGTTACTCCTTTAATAGGGAGTAAGTTTGAGATAGCCCCTGAACTGCTAGATAAGCCATTTGTTGTTTCTATGCTAATCGGTGAATCTGTGTTAGCAGTAAGAGTTTACTGAAGTTGTATGATGAAAATATGTGATAGGCCTATGTTAGATTACTTAATTGAGCTTGAGATGGTTGATTTTGATATGATTATGGGCATGGATTAGATAGCGGCATTTTTGATGTTTCCCAAATTACACCTCGCGATTGAGATATAAAGCGGTCGATGTCAAATATAGAACCCAACTAGCGGTTGGGGTCGATCCCACAGGGAATATGAAAAGAACTTGTGTTAATGCGAATAACTGTTACTATTGGGTTACTTATTTCCTTAGGGGGAAAGAAATAAAATAGTAAATAAAATTAAAAACTATTAAATGCTTAAATCAAATTTGGTTTGTATTCAATTAACGACTTGACTAGGATTGTATTCCCAAGACTTCATAACCGCAAGGCTTTTATATAGTGATCTATTCCAGCGTTTAACATGCAATATAGGTAAGTTATGTTCACCTAAATGGTTGATCCCCTATATAGATGATTATCACCACACAACTTGTTCCGCATACAGGTGTACTCTTAATTAACCCTTACCCTTAATATCAGATTAGCTATCCCTGGAAAAGCTCAAGCTATTAGATGAGGTTTGATAGCCTTAAATCTTGGTTGTTAATCCCTTTTCCCATTCAATACCTCCTTGGTCCGGTAAGTAAGAATAAGGTAAGTCCTAACGTTTTCAACCGTCAAGAATCAATAAATACAAAGGGAAAAACAATACATGCATTAAACCCCGTTCAAGAATCACTAAGTGTTACACCTATGTGTGTTAATTCATCTTAGTTCCACAACCCTAGTTATGGGTTTAGCTACTCATGTTTGAATGATCACAACCACAAAATATTGAATAAATCATAATTGCAACTAACAAATTATCGTAGAAGAAAACCAAGTAATTGAATAAAAGTCCAAACTTAATGAATAAATTTCAATGTTGCTTTTGATCCTCAAATTCAAGAACAAAATTGTAAACCTTGTTTCTTGAACCAAGAATAATCATACAACAAAAAAATCCTACGTGAAAATTAATAATAACAAACTATCTGTCAAAAATAAGCCTAAACAGTGTATTTATAGTTCCAAGAAAACCTTTTCCTAACTAAAATTGGAAACCAGGTCGTCAGTGATCACGAGCTTAGTGATAATTCGTTGGGACATTTGACGAAGTCGTGCCTTGCTAAAATCAATCGTCCTCAATATCGAACCCAGTTGTGGCAACGGGTCACCTAACGACTCGTTGTGCCTGGGCACGAGTCGTTGGGCCCCTTGTGGTCTAACTCCTACAAATTTCCAGTGTGTCTCACAGTTGGTTCAAGTGACCCGCCAATGAGTCGTTTAGTCAACTAACGACTTGTTATGTCGTCCGTCAACTTCACTGCATACTTCTTCACTAATTTCTCTCCCAGTCTTCATGAATGACTTCACAACTCGTTACCAGATGTAATGAGTCATTCCCTCAACCCGTCAGGTACACTATTTCTGCATCTTAAAAATTCAACCTTTGCCCACGGCTTCGGCAACGAGTCATGCTTAGTGCCAATGACTCGTGAAGTGCCTGGCAGTCACCTGTTCAGTTATTTTAAGCATTAATTTTTCCAGTTCACTTCCGAACCTGTTTTCCTGCAACATTAAACTCAAAACACATCATACCTATATAAACATACCCAGAATGTGCACAGTTTCTTGGTTTTAAGCATCGAAAGTGTCATACATTCACGGCACATCGACACCCTCAACTTAGAACTTTTGCATGTCCTCAGGAAAAAATAAAATAAAATAAACTAAACTACTTCGACGCTTCAATCCAAAGAACTCTAGCAAACTTATATCAGTCACATTTATTCATCAAATCAAAATTTTCTAAACCCTCCTTCATCATATCAACTCAAATCACAATGCATATGCAAAATTTCCAACCATGACACATAGGAATCAAAACATGGCAAAATACTGTCACCTGCAACCACGCACATAAATCTATAACACTGGCCCAAAAAATTTGCAGAAGATTTTGTTGACTAAATGCTCTCACCTCAAAGAAGTCCCACACTCACACATGTTTCGATATATTTCTCTTGGGACTAGGTAAGATTAACTCGCTCTCACAAAGAAATTCTAATTGTGTGCATGCAACACCATAGGATTGCCTTTACTTTCAATACCTTGATTTTCAGACAAGTAACCAGGATCACTATATGACTTTTTAGGCTTGTAACGTAGGCTCGGGTTCGGGTATGGTACATATGGAATTAGTCGCTCAACCCTCCTTGCACCACAAACATTTTGACTCCACTTTTCACCTTTTTTCCTATTTTCTCCCCTTTTCCCTTTACTTTCTTCTTCTTTTATTTGCATTTGCAACTACGGATGCATTTTCTCTTTATTCAAGCATTCTTTGATGTCATATATTTCTTTTCTTTTCTTTTCTTTCTCTTTAACAATAATTTTTATTTCTTGCTTTTATTTTCATTATGCATACCGCACCCACTCTTTTCTTTTCATTACCAAAATTTTCATTCCTCCCTACTCTTTTTAATCACCATTATAATAACCACCCTCAACTTAGGCGATTTTCCTGAGTTGAGGTTCACAGTGTCCAAGGAGGGACCACGCCAAAATAGGTTCATTCTTAATAAAAGCAGGAAGGTGAATTTGTGTAAACAAAAAGAAAGGTCGATTTAAGCTCAAACATTTGGATCAAGGTACAATTGTAAACATGTTCACAGTTTCAATGCCATGCAAATATTCACAAAGGTCAAACTCGTCAACTTTAACATACACATAAAAATTTCAGGAGGGGTATCAAATTATCAGTTCAACAAAAATCAACAATTTAAGCTCTTAACTCCTTTCAATTCACATGACTTTCTTCCGACTAACAATAACAAACAAAAAAAATATAAAACCCTAAACATGGCAGTTCTACTAGATATGGAACACCCGAGGAAAAATATATCTGGAAAGAAAAACCCTCGGGTTATATTCAGGAAAAGACATGCACAGGTATCCCTCCCCACCCTCATCAAGAAAAGCATGCGTCGTCCTCGACGCATATATGTATCAAACAAAACTAGGGAAATAGCGAACATACCTATGTGACCTAGGTGTCAGCTACCTAGTCGGTGGAGGGTGTAGATACTCCTCCAATATTATCTCCAACATTACCGGCTTGACCCAGTGCATTTTCAAATCTAACAGAGCTCGTCCCTTCTCCACAAGCTCTCGTTGCCTCAGTCTCGGCTCTCTGTCGAGCCTCCTCTCTTGATACATGCAATGCTCTCTCCATCTCACTACGCTCTCATTTTTGCTGACGGAGCATAGAAGATTCTTCTTCAAAACTTTCCTCCTCACGATGCCTCTTTCCCTTATATGTGCCACCGACTCCTCAGTAATGAAATAAAAAACCGGTGGTAGCTCTTCTTCAAATTCATCATCGATAACAGGAAGCACCGGTGGAGGTACTACAACTACCTATCATGCAGCCAAATCCTGCACCTCGGCTCTGAGCGCTCCTAGCTCTACATACCATTTTTCCATTTCAGGTGCCTGTAACTGTGCAAGGCGCTCATCCATTCTTCTCTCAAAAGCGTCCAACCGGCCATGCACAGAACTAGACAATGCTTCCAACTCCTTTGACACCCAAGGCTTTACTTGCTCCATCAGAACTTTAACCTGTAGAGTCGTGTGTGCCAGTTGCTTTTCGGCCTTAGCTAGCCGCCTAGCAATATCAACCAAAAACTCCTGAGAAATTGTAACTAGGACGCTGTAGTAGCTCGTGGAGGTGCAACTGGCGGTTTAGGTGCTGCTGCGGTGGATGATGACTCGGGAACATCAGCAGGTGCAGAAGTGTCCATTGTATCTGTAGCCTCAGGCTGGCTACCTGTCTCTCTACCCTCAATAGGCTCGGCCACCAACTCAGCGAACTGTGCAGCATCATTTTGCATACCACTTCCAAATGCCTCTGCTAATATGGTCGCTCCAGCAGATGCAGATGCCTGATTCCTTGCTCTCGATACCGGGTTTGTGTCATCTCGAATCAACCCAATATCTGTTATCTTCTGAACCACTATTCTCTTTTCAACTGATGGCAACTCCAGTACCTTTGAATCCTAACAGAGTCTATCAATCAAACAGGGGAAGGGAATCGTAGTACTGTTATTGATTGCCCGCTCTCTAATCTCCTCAACAATGTACCACGAATTGATGGCATACCCCTCCATAATACTTGCTACCAATGCCGCTCTATTAGGTTAGAGGATGTTATCATTGCTGGTTGGTACCAGCCTATGCCGCACCAGTGGCCACCAAAATTTAGCCTGAATGTTTAGTGTGGCCTTTTTTATTTGAGACTCTGTGTCGTGCAAC
This sequence comes from Datura stramonium, assembly GCA_018107945.1. NCBI lineage: Eukaryota > Viridiplantae > Streptophyta > Magnoliopsida > Solanales > Solanaceae > Datura > Datura stramonium. The sequence goes on from JACEIK010006535.1 coordinate 15,066, forward strand.
CATTCAACCAGCGGACCTCTTGTAGAAATGATCTGAGATAGCCAAGTATATTTCCTGATGCGCTCCTAACTATTTAGCTTTTTGGTCTTGACTTTCTTCAACTCATATAGCCTGTGGTCAAACTCGGTCGTGTTCATCGGAGCATGATAATCTAGCCCATATAGCATCCCGGAGATTGTCCTCTCAGATATGTGTACTGGAGTCTCTCGAACCAACACCTACGTCGAGGCAGGCCTCTTTTTCTGGTCTTGGCCCCCTAATGCCAAACGTTGTAGTATGGCCATGTAGGCTACATAGAATTCTTTGACTAAGCATGGGTTGTAGCTTCCTGATGTCTTGATTAACCACCCGAACCTGTACTTGTCGAACACAACTTATAGCTCTAGAAGGTCTTTCAGCCCTGTAGTGACTAGCCTCAACTCCTCGTATATTCTCCGCTTTGGATTTCCTTTATCATTTGGAGAAATATCTCTGCTATATGTGGCTTTCATACCATGAACACACCATCTCCGCACATTTCTTGGTTGCTCGTTTGATGTGTTCAAAGTCTTAGTCAGTTCATCATCAGAGTCCCCTCGCTGAGCATGTGACTCGTCAGTTATCTTTGTGTTTTTCCCAACTGAGGGGGCCTCAGGAGCAACTGCAGCTGCAGCCCTAGCATTATCATCATTGCGGCCGAGCGATCCCTCGCCAGTGGAGTAGGAGCATCGACTAGGGCTGTCCGATTTGAAGTTTGTTGAGCCCAAGCCCTGGTTGATCTCCTCACTAATTTCTCCTCTGATACATCATATTCTTCCTCAGAGCTACTTGATTCTTCGGAGGAGGATGGCTCATCATGCAGTCTACGGTATGAAGGTTGACGGCGCTCAGGTGCTTGTTTCTTTGCCTGACCTTTCCTTGGTGAACCTCTCGAAGCCATTGAACCTATGGAAACATTGTTAGTATATGAGATGAGATGAAACACAAAAACATTTTTAAACTCTTGCTCAGTGGTCCTAACGAGTGACTAAACGAGTCGTTGCCACTGGCAACAACTCATAAGGCCCCTCGTTGTCACAACCTATTCTTTCTTTATGTTGGACCAGTGTACTTGACGACTGGCCCCAACGAGTTGTTACCAAAGGCAACGAGTTGTTAATTCAGTCGTTAGGTACACTGCCCTATTGATTTAATTTTCCACTCAGGACGAGCTACACAATGAGTCGTTTGGTGATCTAACGACTCGTGATGTAGCTCGGGCTTAAGAGTCTCAGTTTACCCAACTTCATTCATCTTTATCTACTAACTATAGTTTTAATTCCACAAACAAAAAATCATCACATTCTCAAACTAACCCATGTAAATTCAATCGCATTTTATCTGTTTACCCTCAACTTAGGCATTTTTCCTATATTGACATTCACAATGTCCAAGGAGGGATCAGGGCCAAAACAGGTTCATTATAAAAAATGGGTATGGTTAGTTGGTTAATCAAAGAATAATTTTCTATATAAGGCTAAAAAATTTGGATCAAGGGAATCACATCATTTTGGTAGTGTTATTTAAGCTAAAAATGGGTTAAACAAGAATGGCCTATGATCCTTTCCTAACCAACTGATCTTGGGCAGAATTATATGCCCAAGTGATACTCAAATGCTTCATTTCGTCTTGTTTATCTATCGTTAGTTGTGCATTATCATGTAATTTGTAGTAAA